>JAGDQP010016282.1:0-31526 GCA_022664845.1 Lepisma saccharinum | reverse complement strand
ACATACCAGAAAGATAGGAAGCAACATATGCCAGAAAGATACGGAAGCAACATGGATCATTTAAAGGAATGTATTCAAAATATACGATGGTGTCATTTTCGAAGTACACTTTCTTATATCTTTTCCCTTACACCTGACGCCTTCACATATGTTGGTAGCAATGACAGTTTCAACACTGTGTACTGCTCCATTCTCGAGTAGTATGGTTGACAAGAGAACAATATTATTGCAACAGGTATGCAGTTGTGAAATGCGAGCAGTAACCGGATTTTTGATATGAGAAAGCGGAAGTATTGTGATTCACGACGTTCAGTATACATGTACGGAAAAGGATGCATAACTTTCAGGACAGTTTGGCGGTGGCGTTGAGAGAGAGAGAGAGAGAACACGCAGAAAGAAGTAACTGAAAAAAAATGCTTAATGTCTGTGATGACTACGTAGACAACAGCGCAAAGATGCCTAATTATATGTAAAACATTTCTGAAAGGTTTAAAATATTTATACAAGAAAATATACAAGTTTTGTGGTGATTTTCCTTTTATTATTTATAGCCTTTAGGCATCAAAGGCTCAGGCAGGGATAGAGGAGGAGAAAGGATGCGGGAAGGAGTCGGCCAGGGCCCAAGTTGAAGTTACCAACCCGGCATTTGCCTGGTGTGATTGAGGAAAATCCTCAGTCAGGATGGTCAGCCGCTGGGATTGAACCCAAGACCTCCCGAATGTTAAGCCAATGTTCTACCACTAAACCACGGACGCTCGGTATTGTGGTGATTCTGTAATTAAGTGTATAACATCTGATGCGCTCCCGTGAGCTCATCATGTATAAGACAGACGCATCCGGATGTTTTCAAAGTAAGAAAAAAATATATAAATTAAAGGATATACCTTTAAAACATATAGATCTAAATTTCCCTGTGTAGAGACAGCTATATCTTTATGCAGCACACTGCAGATCTTAATATGACATGACATTTGAAACTCTATTTCAGTAGTCTTGTGTACACATATGACGCTATCTTTTTCTCAACCCAAACCAAATACTACGTATCAAATTTCAAAACATAACAGTTCATTACGGTACATTACATAACAAAATCTTAACACGATAACAGTCTGTTTGTTAGACCTACACACTTCAAGAAATTGCAAGTTACTAACAAAAGTATGTATATATATATATATATATATAAAAAAAAGAGGAATCTTTTAATATCAACAGGTGAGCTCAATTTCTTTTCCACATAGCCAGCCACCAACGCAAACATACAAAAATGCTTAAATTTCTAGTGATGTGTATTATGCACTAAGTTAATACAATGAAATGTTGTTGTATACTCATATTTTACGTTTAAAAAAAATTAAAAAAATGATGGCCCCAGACCAAAGCTGGAAACATGAATCAGTCTTGTAAATTTAACATCACATCAAGTTTTTTTTACGACTTTTTTTTTGACAAAAAAATTTAGAAACACAAATAGCATTGATGTTAGCAATGACAGTGAAAATGTGTCGTATATATACTTTTTTTTTTCAACAGCATGGTTTGTTTTTATTTCATTCTAACACATTATATTTTTTGTTTTTTCTAATTTCTGTTTGAGTACTTCATCAAGTCGAAGAAATATAAGGACACAATGGTGTGTATATGTCCACTTGTTAATATGATTCAAAACTTCAAACTGTACGATACCCAGTATTCGAAGTGGAGTAAAAATAGGAAACCACCGCAACTAGTATATGGATTTCTAACCTTTCAGAGGAAGATTCCAGGTCGCATGTAGCCCACTTGGATGAGCGCTGACTTTACATTCGCAAGCTTCTGGGTTTAATCCCAGCAGTCGGACATTCTGTTTCCTAAATTCTTAGTCATACCAATCTAATGCCCAGCTGGTACCTTAAAATCAGGCCCAGGCAGATTTCCTTTACATATCCTCTCCTCTACCCTATGCCGGCTTCCACCAAAGATCCCGAAAGGCCATAAAAATACAATTCACTTCAATTCAGCTCCAAATTAACTATACAAATTTTTTTTTAGAAGGCAGGAAAGAAAATGTTTTGATATTATTCAATAATTACTTGAATATTTTTCATTATTCAATCCGATTAACGAAAAAAATAAATAAAAGATACTCAGAGTTAAAGAGATTCGAATATCAGTAAGCAAAACTCCAGATTGAATAGCAACTTATGTTACGAATAAAGGAATCAGGAAAGGAACACTCAGACAATGGGTCAATCACCGTTACTGAGTTTCGGACGGAGCTTAATTAAGCTCTACTCTATATTTCGGATAATTATACGAATATTTGTCATCTGTATATCTATTATCCGCTTAATGAATTCGATTCATTGCATATTTGATTATTCAGAAATTGACAGCTCTAGTTTAAATATATCGAATCTTAAAATGTCTTCCACACACAATTCCTTTTGCCTGCACTTTGCTTTGAGCTTACTTATCAATATGATCAGATGATGTGGTCTGGCCTTTGGAACTTTGCTTTCGGATCCAACAACAGATGTGCGTCGAGAAGCGATTGATTTTTACTTCACCTCGATCACTGTTAACACACCTTGATGCAGCAATAAATCAATCTTCTTACACAAATACTACACTTTCAATCGATTCATTCTAATGACAGCAGATTTACAATGTTGTAATACAGCAAAACCTTTTAATTACCATGTTAAAATGTATCTTGATTACTAGACAATAGTTCAAATCTTTTTTCTCTTTCTGTAATTAGGGCATTAAGATTCCTCCAGTGAAGGAAAATTTCCTTTATGAGTATCTTCTTCGCCCGTATTATCTCACACATATGTTTAATGTCTTTTCTAACAGTTTCAGTTAAATATCTTGATTATTTTTTGATAATGTTTTTAATGTGCCTTCATTAATTATTAAAAAAAATTCCTTATGATGTATTATATTAATTATCACTTTTATTAAAATGGAGATTCACTTTTAGGACAGAATCATTGAAGCACTTAGGTCATCAAATCAATGCAATCTGGGGTAAGACTTTGGATAATTTACTTAACTATGGAAACACAAAGAAAAACAGCACGTAAGCTTCATTTTCGAGAGGACTGACACAATGAAAGGCTACTAAATTATATAGTAATAATAAGTCCAAGTTCGTGGTTGAATTAAATTCAATACAAAGAGTGATTTCTTTGATTTGTTGTCTCATTAAAGAATATATTTAAGGTCCATTTCCAGCGGCTCATACTACGGATACGTAAAAACTGTTATAAAAAAAATAAATAAATAAAAATGCATTATTACGGGTTTTCTTTCACAAATAAAAGAACGTATAACGGAAAACAAGTTTATCAACGTCAGAGATACAAGCTCGGTATCATATCAGACCACTTCCGGGTTTTCGGTGTGATTTAAAAAAAAATCGTACCAGGCTAGGGTTTTAACGGTAATTCTATTTCAACGATGAAACAGACATCACTCGAATATAAGCAAACATAGTATTCTTCTAGTTTTCAACAAATATAAATATGTCAGTCAGATTCCTAGTGCTTAATACAGACTGTGCTCAATTTTGACACCCTCACGGTTTTAGCAAACTCGTCGTATGGTTGCATCGATAACAACAAAGGGAAGTAACAATAACAACAACACACAGTGACAAACAATTAAAACGGAAATAATAATTAATACAACATTCACAATAATCTTCACAGTATAAATCTGAGATTTATTTTCGATGTTTCCTTTAAAATAAATACAGAAGTCATCATTTAATTCTACGTACGTATAAAAATAAACAAAACAATTTTAAATCATGTAATGAAATACCTGAAAGACAGAAATTGCCACCAAGAGATGTTACGTGAAAACAGAGTACTTTAAAAAAAATCACTTTGACTATAGACAAAATCATTAGACGAAAGATCTTTACATAACTCAATAGGAAAGTGGTTTTATCTCGGGGAAAAAAACAGCGGAGTAGTCTGCCTACCTGCAAAGTAGGAATGCCTGTGTTCGTAGCTCACACTGAAGACTCATCACAAAGCTATATTTACAGAAAATACCCAGAAATAGCCAACCCTACAGAACTTAAAAAAGTAAGTGTTGTAAAAATACAAGCTATCTACAAAATTTGCAAAATATGTTTCGATTCTGAATACCAGTTAACCAAAATAAAAGGCTTTGCTGTATTCCCAATAATATCTTTTAAGCTGTAGAGTCCTCCGATGATGATCTAATCACACCTTCGGAACTTTGTATATCTGTCAAAATAACAACCTCATATGGAGAACAGTCTTCGAGTTTGAGTGCACCACACAGCCAACCATAAAAACCTTTTTCCAAATCTTGCACTTCTTTATACCAGCTGTCAAAGTACCAGGAGAGCTGGATCACTCCAGCGTACATACCAAGTCCAAGGGTACAAAAGACGATGAGAAACGGGTATAAAAGTATCAATAAAGGAGCTACAAATATTTTATAAACTAAAGCTTTTTCTTCACTGTAATATGTAAAAACATTGTACCAAGTTAAAGTTCCCATGTAAAAAGAATAAAAACTAGATATCACAATTACAAATGGAAAACAGAATAGTGTCCATAAAGCAATATGAATCCCTTTCGTCAGGCCCCACAAACATTCTTTGGAATCATGTGATTTATTTTGTGTGATGCTCGCTTCTAAAACTTCTAATTCTTCACGTGAAATGTTGAGTTTGACATCTATATTTTGACCAGCTTTTTTCCCTCGCTTAATGGTACCAGTCATGGTCAGGTAGCTTTCAGATACATTGCTAATGGCTGATTGATCAGCGGCCGAATCCGATTCCGATCCACGCCTCAACGCTGTGGTTTCATTCGTACCGTCATTCTCCGCATCGCCTCGAAGATTCGCCTGTACTTCAATCGGAGCTGGTTGAAGATCATCGTGATGTGTTCGGATGTTGACTCTCTTCTTTTTCTTGTGCACTGCTTCACGAATGAGATCAACATCAGTGCTTTTTTCACTGAGCTGACCGTCACTTTGACTTAAACTGTCATTACTTACCTCTTGCAGGACCCTTCCATTCAGAGAGGAGGTGCTGTTTGTCGTTCGTGTTACATTTTGATGTTCTTGATCTGGAGTGGCTGTCAGTTCATCGGGAATGGTGGATTCCGCCGTGTCACTTGCGGGCGAGGAAAGGGTTTCTCCTGAAGGGGAATGAAGACTTTTCTCTTGACCCTAGAAATCACAAATGTTAAAACATTTCTAGAAAACCTATTAAACAATGCATATACAACGAATATCTGAAAACTTAAAAAAAGATTCATTTTTTAAACCAAATACAGCTACGGACAAAAGTTTTGATGCATGTCTTTAGAGAGAATATTTGCCAAATGTGCACAGATGTCCCACCTATGAACGAAAATTGAAATTAGGACTAATAATTTTTATTGGGTTACAAAATTGTCCCTTTCCGAGATAAAACTAAGAAACTATACAACTTAGTTTTTTTTTTTTTACCAACGAAAAGTGATATATTATTTTCAATTATCACCCTTCATTAGCTAAATATCAGAAGAATATTTTCCTCAAAAATACATCACATTATTGTGTATCTGCGCAAGTCAACAACTATAAGTGATATTGTAATATATTAATTTTGCCAAAAAGAACAGTTAATTATAAACAAGACTCAAAACTTTTGTCCAGTACCTATGGACAACTACGATAACTGACTGAAATAGACTGCTGTGGAAAAATCTCAAAATATCTTACTGATCTCAGCATTACCACATTTTAATAATTTATCCCCCTGCAAGAAAAATTCGTTTTGATACCTCGGTCATTCATATCATGTCAGTTAAACCAGCCCATGATCTCAATTTTTATGAAATTTCGTATGTTTGTTTCTTTCATTGATTTAAGTAAGCAAACAATATACTTTTGCTCTATCTCAAACGGTTTTGGTTTTACAGCTCGTTAAAGTTTTTGGAATTACATTATTTTTTTTTTATTTTTGTCGATCGGGAGCAGGAAATTCAATTTGTTGTTTTGTAGAAAATGAATTATATCTTCGTTATTTACTAAGCAATGTTGATGATTTTTTATTTTTAGTATACGTTAATATGTAAGGAATGCAGAAAAAAAAATTAAAAAGTAAGAACCTACACATGGTCAAGAAAAATAAATAAATCCTGAAATGTTATTTTGAATTTTGGAAACGAAATACGGAGATCCACACTAAGTAGAATACCATTAAAAGGGAAAAGGATTATACAACAACATACTTGTTATTCTTGTTCTAAAAGATATGAAAAATAACCAATTGCAAATTAAAAAATGGTTTTAAAATAGAAAATAAAAAAAAATATACGAAAGAATTTGGTGCTACATGATAATTAAATAATAGAGTAATTTAATAATGTTAATTGGGCTTGTAGACCTACAGACAGATACATAAAATGTTATAAAATACGTTATCCAAAATTAAATCAAAATTGAGATTTCGAAATAATTGATTTCCTTGTTTACAACAATTAGGCCTAATTAATAGAAAATTACATTACAATTTAATTGTAAGCTCTAGTACAGTCACACTAAGTAACTGCTAGGAACTACTTATGATAAGCAATGGTTTCATTGCTTATGTAAGGAATACTTATGATAAGCAATGAAACCATCCAAGCGTAACAAGAGTGGTGCTCTGTCTACTGAGCAGAGACACTTTGTTTAGACATGTGTAAACAAGTCAATTCTTGATTGTCATGTTTAAACAAGTGCGCCTGCTCAGTAGACAGAACCTGTCAAATTGAAGACTATGATGATGAAGACCCAGTCGAGTACAGTCACTGGGTTTCGACTGATCGAACTGAAATGATACGGTGCTCGAGCTCAGTTGGTGAGTTTATTGATCACAAGCTTAAAAGTTTAAAGAGAACGGCTTCCTCAAATACAGCTGTTATCCCAATGGATTTAGTGAAAACTATGGTTTCACAAAACAAGAAGAGGCTCAAGCTTAGCACTGGACCTAAGATTCATTCATCCTGTCATGATTCACTACAAGGATGAAACCAATGTAAAACTAACGGGCAAAACTATCCGCCCGTTGGTGCGGGGTGAATATAATATGTTAGCAACAGTCATTGGGCCATTTAACAATACTCGCTTCCACGTGGCGGGCTGCGCCCTTAACTTGGTAAGTTTTACGGGCCTGTGCCCCCTTTATGGTAACCAGACTCTCCTATGTGTAAGGGCTACGCCCTTAACTTGGTAAGTTTTACGGGGCTGTGCCCCCCTTTATGGTAACCAGACTCTCCTATGTGTAAGGGGAGAACACTCAAACACTTCTCCTTCAGTTCAGACCCGACGGAGAGGAATGCGGCTTCTTGATGGCTCATTTACGAGTTAAGCTGGATACTGGAGAAAAAAAAAAATCAAAATCGGTAGTAGAACGGCCGGACGGACTGGACAAAGTTTGAGATAAATATTCTCCATAAGGAATACATAGGGGAGAACACTCAAACACTTCATCAGCTGATCAACACCTCTGCCGCAAGTGCCGGAGATAGGAAACATAACTCGTACATAACGCGGATACGCCGTCTTATCACACTGAATTCATATTGTGTAATTATGACGTTGCTTCAGCAGCATCCTTCTGTATAGACAAGGAAGAAAGAGCCAGACGCTCCAATATTTCTCCCTAGGACCCCAGACTTCCAGAAGATTCTTCCGAAGCAGATATTTGGTGTAATTAAAACACAAAGTAAGTGTGGTGTGATAATTCAGACATCAGGCATTCCTATTTGTTAAGCATGGTCTTGTTAGCTTTGACAGAATTTTTACAGGGCTATAATTATTCTTTCGTTTCCGGAATCCTATATAGGCCTGTAGCCTAAATGAGTATAACAGTGGACTAAAAAATTACGCTGACTTATTTACTGATCTGAAAAAGGGCCAGGGAAGTAAAAAAAAAAATCACTGGTCCTGTGTTACCAAAAGTTAATTTCGAGCCCTGATCCTAATGCACGAATAGATCCTGAAGCTGTTTGAAGGCATTTGCAAACTTGTTTCGATAGTTTGCGAAAATCCTTTGGTTTCTTAACCCTACTTTTATTTAAGACATGATAGTAATGTATGGCCTAGCGACAATATACACTGTCTGAAAGATTACTGTCTTTGAATGTTTGGTATTAGTGCAGCGGCTTTTTCAAAGAAACATGAAATCTCTAACTGGAATGCCCTGGTGAAGGCGAGATAAAAATCTCCAGAGGGCATTCGTAACAATAGAATTTTCCGCGCAGGAGACAATGGTGGGAATGGCAGCCAGGGTCTAGGTTGTTGTGAGGTCTGATGTATCAAACTGGCGTTCAAGAAGTATGAAGTCTGAATCCTGCATACGGCATTGACGTTTGTGGATTTTAAGAGGATTGTACTAATATAATCGGTGAGTGCCGAACTCAATAATCACTAAAATGACCTAAAGAAAATGAAGTTATCAAATTTTTACAGAACGATGATGTCCCTCGACAAGCAGACTTCAAGGGAAAGGAAAAGTAATGTTTCTAAGAGAAACATATCGTCACTGCTAACAGCGCCAGAAAGTCAAACATGCACCATGAAACTAACCTGTACTATCATAATGTGGTCCACATGATTGGCTGCCCCTCCACCTCCTTTCTTTCCGGATGACCTTTTCTTTGGTGGAATGAACACTGGCTTCTCTTGCACTTCCATTCTCAGCACTACAGAAGAAAAAAAAAAAAACACGAAACATTTAGTAAGTATATCACAAACGTACACTTTTACATACGAAAATTTCACAGATATATAAAGATGATACTTTCAAAATTAGTTGGACTTCTCTCGCATTAAGCTCTGCTTAGCTGAGTGGTTTAAAGTGCTCCCTTTCGGTGCGTGCGGTCCCGGCTTCAGGATACCCTTTGAAAGGTCAATCTCGGTGATTACCCAACACTGTAATGCCAATTGTAGATCTACCTGGATTAAGAAATAGCGAACTTCGGTCTCCTCCACCAAATAAACCGGTGTTGGGGGCTCGTTTGGTGTATTTGTTTTAAGTAAAAGAGACTGTCTTTGCTCGATTAGTTCGTAGTGATTACATTTATCATCTATACTTATACGGAAAATCGTGTTATTAGTAAACTTTATTTTTATATGGGCCAATCTAGTAACATTGGACTTCGGACCGTCACGATTTGCCTTTAGCTGTTAAAATCCACACCCATGCCCCTACCGGGACTCGAACCCGGGACCTTCGAGCCGATGGTCTACCGCCGCAGACCGCTCGTTTTATTAGTGTTTTAGATTCTGTTGGTTTAGTTATATACGATTTGTTCGACAGGATTTCGATCTCAAATTGCTGTTACTAAACTGTCTAATTGTTTAGACAACTTTGTCTCAGGTTGTATGGATCATAATGGGTAATTTGTTGGAATAAAGTAAGTAAGAGGAAGCGGGAGAACCGTGAGAAAACACACGCGCACGGTGTTTGTCCACCACAAAGGCCACATGGCACGAGCCGGGAGTTTCCCCACCGGAAACGGTTTAAAAGAACTATATATCAACTAACAATAAAACGAAACAAAACCGTTATAACGCCCTGAGAACGTTATCACACCGACCGTTGAAGCTGGTATCGAACCGACGACCTCAAGCACCAGAGGAGAGCGCTATACGACTGACCCACCTGTCAAAGATGGATAGTAAAAATCACGTAACTTACATAATACTTTTTATATACTTAATACACAACAAACTGCAGAGGACCGATGCAGTGTAAGAAAATTAAATAGATTAGTTTCGTAAGTTTGATATTTTTGTTGTTTTAAACATGCTCAAACACCGTCCGAAAAAAAAAAAAAAAAGAAACCCTAGTTTTTAAACATATCAACCTGCAATTAAAATCCTGGGTGAGATGATACACCTACGGAACGTAAGCGTGGCTCTTGGATATACGGGCCGCGGAGCTTGTGCTCCCGGCCAAGCGGCAGCAAGATTAAGCGGTGAAAATCGCGGCATTACAGTAATTGTGTAAAAAAACGACGACTTCTTTTCATTTTCAAAAGGTATGTATTTACCCATGTGATGTTAGGATATGGTGGCACTACGTAGTTTTTCTTCTTCAGTAAAAGTTATCAAATCGGACGAATCTAATAACTTGCGCTTCCGGAGAAATGGAATTCATTTCTTTCGTAGAGAATGCCTGTTGCGAGCAATTTTGGAGTTCCTATGTTAGATTAATTGAACGGCAAACGGGAGATACGTGATAATATGTAAGTTCTCTGTAGTTACGTTAGAAATGAAAAATAGAAACGAAGCAAATCAAAGCCTTCGGAAACAAGAAATTTAATCTCTTGTAATTATTCTATGGTGGAATGCTATGGGAAAAGTTTCGCAAAATCTGTGGGTGAATGGTTTCTTTCCTTTTCGCATGTTACCAGAAATTAGATGATGAAAAATAATTAACTAAAACGGAGCAAGTTTCCAATCTGTTCCATAAATAACAAAAATAATTTGGGTAAAATATAGAGGTCGCTACTAGGATGAACAAAATTGCAGTATATCACAATGCTTAACATAGAAGCAGTCATCTAGAATATTGTTATTTCTGAAGGAACGGAACGTTTCTTTTCAGAGCATGAAGATTCAATTCTGTGTGATCTGTCATCCTATACATTTGATTTTGCAGAAAGCTATCTACGATCTCCTCTGCGAAGTCAATGCACCTTCTAGTAGTTGACTGACACATAATGATACCTATTTGAAATATACATAACGCTTAATTACGTTACGGTCAGCGTAATCTACCATACTATTTTTTGTAAGGTAAACTAAGGTAAAAGCGGAAAAAAAAATGCTAATGTTAGGCCTGCCACTTGTAAAACGATGAAAGTATGTACAACTGTAGAAAATCACGTGGAATACTTAGAAACAAGATATCTTTGAAAGGAAAAGAAATGGCATGTTTCTGTTAAACTGTCCAAAAGATAACTATTTGGAAAGATTTATCTGCCGTAGCTGCCATCAGGGTTTTGGATAAAGCACGGGTTGTTATAGTCGACCGTGGCGTCTCCGAGGTTCTGGATTTGAAACCCGACTGAGGCATCGATGTTTATATGTGCATGGATTTTAGAAACTTAACAGCTAATGGCACACAGACGGGCCGAAGTCATCAGTTAGTAAAATTGCCCAAATACAAAAATTATGGGTCTTTGTATTTGTCCTCTGTAGCTCTTGACAATATCATCGATTGCTGACAGAAGCCGGAGAAAAATTGAAAAACGAGTGATAGCACCTATGGAAAAATATTCAGATTATTTTGTACTAACTCGCTTTTCGAATTCAATTGAATTTTACTTATGGCCTTTAGGCATCTAAGGCTCAGGTCGGGATAGGAGAGAAGAAAGTGGGCGGGAACCTGTTGGTCAAAGCATAAGTTGGTACCATCCCAGGAATGGTCTGGCGTGACTGTGGAAAATACATTAGTCAGGATGGTCGGTCACTGGGATTGAACCCACAACATCCTGAATGCTAAGCTACCGCCCTACCACAGAGCCACGGCCGCTCAGTATTCATTTCTCGACAATACTGGATCTTGACTCGAAGTTTACACCTCTAACTCTGGGCTTCTGATACGAACTACATTGCCACAAAATAGTGCATCAGATCGATCAAATGCATTATGAAACACGTGAAGTTGCCCTGATCGACAATTACAATCAACTGCACATCAAGATTAAACACTAAAACCAACTTTTTTTTTTTTGCAGGTGCTCAGTGACCAATGCAAGAAATATCCAGACTTATGGACTTGCTAATAATAAGTAATGTCATACTGTGAGAGTATTGTTATATTTATCTTGAGACATTGTATAACGGAAAATTCCAACTGTAAATTGTATCTGCTATACACCGTGTATCTATAAAATAAAGGGAGTTTCAAACTTCGGGATCGACATCTAAATTTCGTCTAATTTTGGGAATATTACTGTCTTCAATATTGGAACAAGTAAGGCAGGTGCCTCATTGAAAACTACAACTTTTGTTTTATTAACCACTAAAATAAGGATCACCCTAGTGACAAAAGATAAACATAAATACAGTCAAATTTTGGTAGACAATCATTCTAGTCAGTAGATAGAAAATCTTCTTGCTGGCTGGCCAGGAGCATGACTCTGACGCCCGTACGCTCGCGTGGCGCACTTACGTTTCATAGATATAATTCGCTCATCCTGCATATTCCCGTAAGCAATGATCCATTTTTAATTGGGTGCGGACATTTTTCAGTGATGAGAATGACGATGATGGTAGCCTATCAAAAAAAGTGGATAAGCTTATATTTTTTTGGGGGGCGGGGATGATCTACATAGGTGACCCCCTTGTTCACACGCACATTATATAGGCAAGCAGAGGAAGCTAGGTGACTTGATTAGTTGAACAAGCAAACCCGTGTTTGTTTAAGTCCCAACAGTAGTTACTCCTTGTCTTGAACAGTATGTAGTGCAGTTATATATCGTTATTTTAGTTTTTTTTTGGTGCGCACACTGACTATTTTTATACAAAATTATGGGGTCACATCACTAATTTTGCATCAGTCTCGGTAATCCAACCAGCGAAAACAATATGAAAATCACATAATTTGAAGTGCATTATGTCCTATGTGACTAGTAACTATTATCGCGAGCTCGCCTATGAATTACGTGAACTCCCAAAGGAAGAAGTGCTGTTTAGATCAGCCAGATATATTGTGCCGTATGCACGCTTTGAACAATTCATCCTATAAAATTCAAGGGAGAGTCAGCAATCCAAAAAGTATTACGAGAACTAATGTTTCATTAAATACGCACTACAGTTGTTCAACAATACAAAGCATGGTCCCAAGCAGAAGAATACTACTGGAGTAACTTCATGCTATGAAATGAAACTGTAAGAGCCAAAAGCACATGGGATTATTTAGCCACTTCAGCGTTGAGGTCAAGCACACGGAGTGAGTGTTTAACGTCAAGTGCATGGCGTATAAATAACAAATAAACACCTAACCAGTCTTCGGTCGCTCGACATCACATGCGTGACTTTTGTGGCAAAATACCGGTACGTGGGATTCTTTACACGATTAGTACGCCTCCACATGCCACTATGTTGTTTGTGTTGATCAACTCGCGTGTGTAATTAACAAAATAATAATGACATGGGCTGAGTTGATCCATTGTAAACTACCAACCTTAAACTTTTTCATACTGGATGCAGTCTCACCGAACCAAACCTTATTTAAAGTATTATACTGAATGTGAAATAAAAGAAAAGAGAAATTTAAATACTTCAGCAGAGCAAAAAGGCCGTGAAGTGATTACAGAAGGAAACCACATGACATTTCGTAACACTTACCGGATTAATGGGTGACGCTTGGTGTTTATAGGAATGTCTGTGTAAATTATCCGCACGGGAATGAGTAACACTGAGCGTACAAATGGCTCAATAACTGGCGGCCATAAAGTAAAAATTATCCAATAGATCAGGAAGGGAAAATATGTCAATACCGAAGAACCCGTGTGCGCTTTTTGGATGATATTAGTATCAAGGAAGATTATCGTTCTGTCTTCTTTCTTCGCATAAAGCTAAAGCTAGTTTGTTATTCATTGAGTAAGTCAGTCTCCGTAATTGGAACGCATCCATCTACCTTGCAGCCGGTTTATGGGACAAGACATGCTTGATAATTTTTTATTTTTACAAACAAGAAACTTCCTTAAATGCACTAGAAATTTTTGATTACCATGCCGAAGTATATTGTCAAAGTACAATACGAATACTTTTACATACACTCAGCAATAAAAACAAACATTTCAGATAAGAACCATCAATAGACGTGCTGTCACCATTATTGATCAATTCATAACGTATTAGAATAAGATTAAAGTTACCCACACTTTGTGTTGGATTAATCGTACTTACAATTGTAATTGTATTACATCACACTCATATTTCAAATTCCACAAACAATAGCAAATTTTAGCCAGTTTACATAGATATCCTCCTCTCTTCCCATTTCGGAACGGCCATCTTCAATAACATGAATGACAAAAAATTCGAACAAAAAACGATCGCAATGCGCTTATCGAAGATCACACCGCGAAATTTTAACAACCTACAGCTGATACATTTTATTTTATTAAAAAGCGAAAAAAAAACTTTGCAAAATATTTAAACCGCCTTAAAAATTTAGAAAAAGTAAATTATTAGTAATAATGAACATAATTGTTAAAGAAACTTATTTACTATTTTGTTCTAAAATATTGAGGAGTTTTTCGCCGAGTCTTTTCAATATAAAGCAAGCTTATCATATTTCTATTGGCTACACAAGGCTACACATACTCCCTTTCCGAATTGACACTTTATACTCCGTTACGTACCCTTCCGTCGGATGCACCGTCAGTGGTTATCCGAATTCTCCCTTCGACGGAGCAACGGAGGACCGACCAGGTGGTCACTTGACCGTCCGTTCGGTTGCGCGCTGCTGCCATGTTGAAATGATAAAGAGCGGGATTTTGCATGCTAAAATTCCTTCTTCACTTGGAAGTTGGGACAAATGTGTAGAATTGATCACGTGTTGCAAGTTTAAAATGAACGACCGTGCCGAAGTATTTGAATGTAAGTATTTTAATAGTTTAAGATTTGATTTCACATTATGTTATCGATATTGTACCATGTTTTGAGTGATGTATCTTCATGATCATTGAATAATTTTAACTTCGCAGTGTGAAAATAATAATGTTGGTTGGATTTCCCGATGAGCTTCCATGTAGATATTAATAGATGAGAGGGTAACATATGAGTAGTTTATTTAAGAATAGTAAGATTAAGAACTCTCATAATTATTTGAAGTGTTTTTGGAATTTCAAATACGTAACGCTGTCAAAGCTCACGACTTAGGTGGTTATTAGGAGATCCTGGCATAACATTATTTAGTGATTCATAGTTCATGAGACGCACTTATCTTGCAAAAACCTCCAGAATAAACTGCAGAATTATGATCATCCTTCGAATAGCTATCAATCTTCATCTGCCGTTATTTAATATATGTCAAATACCTACAAGTATGGGAATTCTACGCCTACATCTATCTTCATCCATGGTGTTTTTTTGCCTTATTTACTTCGCATTGCCCAATACTCACTCACATTACGCGCAAAGGGTTTTCAGCTATTTCCAGACTTGGGTGACATCTGTGGTTAAAATTTTAAACAATTATTTAATTCGGATAAGTGGACGGGACATAGCATAACTGAACGGAACGGAGGACTATTGAATTCGGAAAGGGGGGACATTGAAATTGAAACAATTCACGGCTAACGCTTGCATCAAAACCAGCCCTAACAGTAATGATCGATTTCCCAAGTAGGATTACGATTTGAGCCTATTTTCTAAAACCGCGTTCTCCATCCCCCACATGCGTGGTAATACCGTATCATATAAAACCTTATGTTGTGTGGGTTTCACACAAATATGTACGGTCCTGATCAGTTGAAATATTGATGAATCCAGGGGGTGGCCACAAGGAATGTCCTCCCCCGGGGAGAATTTGTTGAATTATGCCTATATATTGTATTATTTACCCATATCTGTGTAGGTTCCAGAGATTTTTAACTGGACTAATATAGCTACATATACTAAAACCTCGTTCACCTGGAACTATTCTCGAGGAAATAAAGTAATTTTTTATCAGTTTCAACATACAGATACATCGTATAGAAGTGAGTACGTCTAATTAATTCTCCACAGTGTAAATATGCAGTATTCTACAGTATTTCCTCTCAATTTATTAAAATAAATATTCTATTTTGTAAAATAAATAATTTTATTACTATATTGTAATGGAATGTGTGTCAATAGAACACACACGACACAACAAATAAATGTAAACAGACAAATAGTGTTTACGTAAACCATAAAGTGTAGCAGAAGATGCCGAATCCATGTGGAGAAACTTGGAGTTACTCAAGTCACGCCTACAAGAAGAGCTGGAAACATCTATAAGGTCCACCAGACACATTGTAATGTCCCACGAGCTGCTCCAACGAAAGTAGGTTGACTCATCAGCAAACCAGGGGCCCGAGGCACCCTGTTGCAAAAAGGGGGCTTACCCAAACTCAATGTGGTCAAACCTACCCTGGAGACAAGCCGACATTACGCCACAGAAGAGGACACAAAACAAAAGAGAAAACCGCTATCGGAACTGAAGGCAGGGAGGGTACCTACCCATCAGCACCCTGCTTCAGCCACATCGAAGACAGAACATTCACTAGTCAAGTACAGAAAGCATGCATGTAAGAAGCCCGAAAGAAGTACCCAAACGCAGAAAATTGTCAAAAAGCAGAAGGCTAAAACACGAAGAAAAAACATCCCGAAAAAAAGGGGGGAGACGCAAACGAGAACATCCCGCAAGAAAGTAGAAAGCAAAAGCTATTATAGTGACCTAACGCAACTAGGGGTCCTAAATTAGTACCAGGCTCAACACTGCCACGCCCTAGTTAATATATAACACGAAAATTTGGATGCACTGAACTAATTTGACTACTCTCTAAAGATTTCTGAAGCACTGGATCAAATATCAAACATTAACTTCACCTGCAATTACTTTCTCACATATAATTGAATTAACACTTCGCGGACTGAAATAGCGAAAGGTTGGGAACATTTCCAACAATACCACAGTGATGGTAATCTACCTACATCATAATGAAACCATTGACACAAGAAATAACTTTTAAAAGTGTAATTTATTTTTCTCAAATATGACAAACGTAAGGCAAAAAAAGACTGATTACTGAATTTTCTAAAAAAAAAAAAAAAAAAAAAATCCGAAGAGAATGAGCATTGAAGATGCTGTCAGTTTCACATAAAAGGGTAATTTAATTATATACAAAAATGCTCTGTCCAAATACAGAAAATATAATTCACATACTTATTTTCCAGAAGAAATAAGTTACTTTACTTTTCAAAACGTAGTAGACATTCTAAACTTTAGCCCAGTTAAATCAACATTTCCACAATTGCTGAAGAATAACATTTTATAGTACGAAAACGTTTCTATTTTACAATATAGCTACTGGGCAGCAATTTAGTTTGAAATTCCAGAACGTTGCTAAAACATTTCGTATGTAATTTCCATTTTAAACTTCATTCAGCCTAACCTTCAATACTGATAATACAAACATGGTCTTTTAGGCATTAATTTACAACACGAGTTTCCATGAGCTGACTGACTTACGGTTTGTGTACGTAACGAAGAAACTTTATACCTTGCAAAATACCAAAATAAAACATAGTGAGAACGTTCAAACTCACGGTTAAGATAAACACGGACAGGTTGTAGAGATTTCGTGCAATTTAAACATACCAGTACCAAAAGAGCGAACAAAATGCTGAACGGAAAAATAACGTGCATGTGAAAGGTCGCATCGACTATAGTGCAAGATAAAAATATTTCAGCATACGAACCAAAATTTTCAGTGCTGAAATTTTGTTATCAGAACGTGGGTGAAACAGACTTGGGTTTCTGGGAGAGAAAGAGGAATTTCAAGACATTAAACATACATACCTGAATTTAGACAATCGGCCCCGGCGCCTACCAAATTAAGTAGACATCCTTACGGTGCAAATCACCACACAGAAAAAAAAAACACCAATTTCATACTGAAGAAAGCACTGAATACTTGCACACACACAGAAAAGAGGGTATCAAGCTACACTGAAATTATATTTTATATTTATTTCAGAAAAAACTAGAAGAAACCACTGCACATACATTTATCACCTCACACACTGATGAATACCACTTCACTTAAACAAACCACTGTTAAGATGCTCCTTCTCGACCACTCCCGGTTAAAGCCATTATGGAGGGTGAGAGACGTCGAACAGCAGCAATTCCTTTCACAGCTTCTTTTACAAGGAAAAGGGAAAAGCAGGTACCCAAAAGTTCTGGTAATTTACCAGTCAATGCCAATGTACATTTTATTATACTTTGCCTTATAATCGTGACTGTCTTACAATTTGCTTTTAAATATGACTTTCGGAGGCAGCGTAAAATCTTCGCAGCTTTGTCTGCTCGACAACCATGTTCTAACTACTGACTGGCCCTCAGCCAATCAACGAAGAGAATCAAATCGACAACCGGGAGAGAAAGGGTGTGTGGCTCACCACAAAAATTTCAACGAAAATTAAACAACAATCAGATCTTTATGTTTGTTTTTTTAAGATTTTCAACGAGGGAAAAATTGTTGAAGAAAATAATGTAATAAAATATGGAAAGAAATATTCAGTAATAAAATTAGGAAACAATAAAGATAACATCCCGCCAAACAACAATGACAGGGTTGTTCTGTATGGCTAATCTTCATCGTCATCTGGACAAATAAAACTCTTTAGAAGAATGCCGAAGACGAAAAATATCGCCGACAAAGCACGAACAAAAAGAAAAAAAAAACACAACAAAGGGAGAGGGTAAGATATGTTGCGACGAAGCGAAAATGGGTCTCTACAACCTAAAGATTATCACTTCACTTCAATCTGAAAAAGTAGTCACCTCTGACTTTGTTTGGAGTCAGGGCCCCAACCTCTACCGCCGACTTGGTCTGGTCTCAGAATACCTAATCTTCTCTGACTTAGTCTGGAGTCGGATTCCATCTATCGCTAAACTCCTCACCAAACTGACTTAGATCGGAAACATAAATCGTTACAAGAGGTGATCCACTAGTATACAGGGTGTTACAAAAAGACACGGCAAAAATGCAGGGGCAGATTCCGTAGGGGTAGACAAGTTAAAGAGGTCCTATGCACATATGTTCGGAAATGCATCGTTACAGAGCTACAGCTATGGTGGACAAACAATGAGCAGTGAGGGACAGCGTGCTGGCATTAATTACAACTTTAACAGAGCATCATACCGACAGGACGCAATATCAGAGTGAGGAGAGTGCGGGCGGGCCTTTTTTTTGTAACACAGCCTATATCTCGATACAGCCTATGTTTCGGGCGCTCTGTTGATTAATCAAATGTATTACTTATTTGTATTTAATCGCATAAAGAGGAACATTTATTATAAAAAGGTGTCCGTAAAAAGTTAACCGTCTCCTTGTTCTTATTTATTAACTACAACGCTATCGATCCCAACGGTCGAAAGGCTCTACGTAAGATCTATTAATAGCCAACATAAAAGATCATTACGATATTTACAGTAGCTTTTGACATAAGAAAATCGTAATTCTGATTTATTCGGCACAGGTCTGGTTCCATCATGTCCTGATAAATGAGTTTTTATTGTATTGGAGGAGGAAAGAAAGCATTGAACGTGTCAATTTGCATTGGCTCTGTTGTTGGTTTAAGTTTTATTGATAATGTTGATCTAAATGTTCAAACAATTCGGATAAGACTGTATACAAAGAAAATTATAATAACAAAAACGTCAGATTGATCTTGGCTGCCTTTTCATCTTGTATAGTATTGTAAGCGATTATATTCTATATCCCATATACTCATTATATATATTTGATGTACGACTACAGCTTATTGTTCAGGGTTGTCAAATATATCGTTAGTAGTAAAAGCATTACGAAAATAAATCGTAGAGTCCATTACGTTGGTTAACTGACTCGTTGAGTTATAGAAGATGAAAGTAGTCAAATGGCTTGATGGAGTTCATATGTTCTTTTTTCCTTGAGTTTTAAATCGTGTCTGTTGCAACGAAAGTAAAAAATGGCGAAGTGGAAAGTGAGTTTTAAAGTTTAATACTTTTATTTTTTAGTGCTCTTTAACTGCTAACAGAGCAGGGAATAAATATTATTTGAATCATTGATCTACTTAACGAAATATATAATACCAATAGTTGAACAGTGATATGTGCGAAATTGAATTAGTCTTCAACGAGAAAATAACATTAATCCATTTTAGTAAGGTACGATATGTTAAACTTCCATTAACAATTATAATAAAGATATCTTTTAGTTCATAAACAATTATCGTTGTTAAGAATTAAAAACTAAGTGCAGTCAAATCTTGATTTTAGCCATTTTGAATACTTGCGAGTTTGATGTCAAATGAAATACAGTAAACTCTCGATTATTCGCGAGTGGATTTACCGCTTTGCGGATTATCCGCGGTCTTCCTGTCCTTTTTTTTTACAATTACGATGCACCACTTTGTGACAAAATGTTGTTGAACATCTTCAATCACAAATAAAGAAAAGGTGTTTTAACACGTGTTTTAGCAACAAAAACAGCTACCCAATTTGTTTGTGAAAAAGTAAAACCAATAAATTTGTATGTAAAGAAATCTGTTGTTATTAAGTCATAATTATATGTACAAAGTAGAAATTGTTCAATAGCATTTTCGTTTTGATTAGTGTCCTTTGTCGGCCATTTTGCGGATGATTCGCGGTTGCCGCGCTACCCAGTTCCGCGGATAATCGAGAGTTTGCTTTAGGTGATTTTGTGTTTTACGGCCTAAGGACTCATTTTCATGAAAGCTTGCGTTGCTTGCGATTTCGGCGAATAGGCAACTGAAACACGTGTTTCTCTTACTTTACAATAAAACATGTGTTACACTTACCTTACAATAATACACGTGTTACACTTACCTTACAATAAAACACGTATTACACTTACTTTACAATAAAACACGTGTTTCAATTGGCTACTCACCCAAATCGCAAGCAAAGCAAACTTTCATGAAAATCAGCCCTAATACTGAATATTGCAGACGATGCGCGTAGACTGGAAACAAAGCTTCAAAAATACTAAGTTATAAATACATGAAATATTACTAGCTGTTGCACACGCCAGTTTGTGCGAGGTCAAAAATACATTGTAACTCGTTTATAACGACATAGGTTATAGGGACACCTCGCCTATAGCGTCATGTTTTCTCTAGTACCAACATATTCCTCACAAGGAATGTGTTTTTTAACCACGCGTAAAGCGACAAACACCTCGTATATAACGTAATTTTAAACATCAGTTTAGAGTACGATTTTCCAAGAACCTGTTTGTCTCGTCTCTTTGGGGTTAATTTTCTCGAGAATCCTGATCTAAAGGACATAAATCATAATTTCCGACCCACTGTTCAACTGCGGAAGAAAGGAAAATCATATTGCCAAACTTTAAATGAAAGAAATGAACTTTCTTTCTCTCTCTTTTACCGACCATTCCTTCTTATTTTGAAACAGCACTGTTGGGTTTTACTATTAGTACCTTTGTGCGGGGCTGAGAGGGGCGCTTGAAGTAACATTGGAAACAAAGACGCTAATGAGAGGGTCACTGTAGGCTAAAGGTAAGAAATAGTGTTTTGCAAATATATTGCTGCTTGACGTTGAGAGCTCGAGGCTTTGTGCAGAGTTTCTTTACTCTCCCCCTTCTGCTTGACCTTTGGAAACTGTTACAGGGAAGCTCCACACACCATTGCCACCCTTGGACAATCAGTAGTACTACCTTCACTAGTTTAAAGGTTCAGGAAGGTAGAAAAAAGAAAAAAACTTTAACTTTGGATAAACAGTTGAAGTTATACGTGAATTTGAGAATGGAAGAAGCTGATTTTTGTCGTGAATTTAATCAGATTAATTTTACGTTCCGTGGAATCTAATACAGTACTCTATTTTACGTTATGTCATCTTTTACCATCTTACACGGCTGAACTTTAATAAAAGTACTGTACTTTATGTTGTATATCGACTTTGCACTGTTAATGCCATGTTTTCAAGTGAATACAATCTAAACTAGGCCTAATTAAGTTTCTTCTGTATCATTTCCTATCTTACTCGACTGATAGCATAAAAATCTGTTATAAGGACACTCGGTTATAACGACACTATTTTCCAGGCCCCTTCGATGTCGTTATAACCGAATTCTACTGTATATG
This sequence comes from Lepisma saccharinum, assembly GCA_022664845.1. Classification (NCBI taxonomy): domain Eukaryota; kingdom Metazoa; phylum Arthropoda; class Insecta; order Zygentoma; family Lepismatidae; genus Lepisma; species Lepisma saccharinum. The sequence goes on along the minus strand of JAGDQP010016282.1, from coordinate 9,632 downwards.
ATAAATTATAAATATATCATGAAATGTAGTCACTAGCCATATACTGTATGTGTATTAGGACCATGGATAACCTACGGTCTTTACCTGGTCAAGTCAAGGGAAAATCAAAATTTAATTTAATCTTTACCTTCAATAGTAAAATAAATGATAAACATTGCCAAATATTGTTGCATATGTTGGAACTAGTGAGTGCTATTTTATATTATGCAAGCCCATTAGTGAGAGCTTTTTTTAGATGGTGTTCGATTTAGTGAATTGCTCATTTTTGGTAAAGAACTGAAGGAATCTAAATTCGCTCACCGCTAACTGCTTTCTTTGGTCAAAGAGTTAAAAGGAAGAACAAATAGAAACTGGTCATAGCTTTTATGTTCACGTCAAACACAGGACAAAGATACTTGCTGAAATAGGCAATTGCCTCAGCGGTAGAAGCTATTAAATCAACTGGATTCCGTGTAGGTATGTACTCATACCCAAGGTGCTAACAATCAGTCAGCAATCAATCTGTTTAATGAAGAAATGCATGAAAGTAATTCAAGAAATGGCATTGATTACAAAGTTAATGGCGAGAAAATTATATTCTACAAGGTAACCAAAAAAGTTTTTGCCGCTTTTGATTCATCATGCGTTCCATTAATCATGCGCTCACCGAGAGGAAACGAAAAGACGCACATGCCTGCCAAGCGATCGGGAGCTAGTCTGACCATCGACCTTCAGTAATACAGGCACGGTGCTCACAAACAGCAGTAATAGCTCGTCCAGTGTATAAGAGAAATGGAGATATCGAATCAGCTTGTTTGCGTGTGTTTGTTGTATGGCTTTAAGGAGGGCCTGTCAGCTGCCGCATTAAGTCTCCGTATATGCCAGGTATTTGGTGAGAATGCCGTGAACGAATACATGCCAAGCATTGGTTCCAGATATTCCGTTTGAGCGATCTGAGTCTTGCTGATGAAACTCGCAGTGGACGACCACATGTATTGGATAACGAGGCCCTGAAAGCAGCCATCGAGGAGGACAGTGGTCTAACGTGTGATGAACTTGCAGAAAGGTTCCATGTTTCCGCTAAAACAGTCAGACTGTACCTGCATAGGAAAGGAGCAAGTGGGTACCCCAGACGTTGTCGGCAGCCAACAAGGAACAACGAGTGACGCCTGTTTGTTCTTACTTACCTGGCACCTGAACACACCCATATTTGATCGCTTGCTCACTGGTGACGAAAGGTGGGTCCTCTATGACGCTCCCAAGCGTACCAGACATTAGTCGTCGCCACGTGACCCTGTTCCTCACACCTCAAGACCACTTCTGCACACACGAAAGGTTATGCTCTCTGTATGTGGACTTGTCGCCAAGTGGTGCATTACGAGCAAAAAATCTGCACAGTGTTGACGTGCTGTCATAAGAACATTATTATAGTCTGCTCACTAGATGATAGGGAGAAGGATAGGTTCAATTCAATTAAGCCTGTAGCTGAAAGGGCTTTTCCTAAAAGTAAGCGTAGTTTATCGAACGGATCTATAATTCGTTTATTAAAGAAAATGAGTTTTTGGTGCATGTATTATAACATTAATTCACAGCTTGTTAACGTAAATGGCAGATCGTGCAGAGTAGTGTATTGGCTTAGCTTTCATAGGTCTTTGAGTGCCGCCTGTATCGCAACTCGCAAGTAGCCATACCGATGAACTTTGCTTTGTTTCTCCATGGAACAAATGAGCAAGTTGGTCGTCCGTTTCTAGTAAAATTTACAGGGAAGAAATGGATAATTTGCTCGTTTGTGTGGCTGATAATATATAAGAAGAGCGGAAGTTGAGTTTATTTTATTATATGAAAGGTGATAAACATGGAACTATTTGCAAAGCGGAGCATGGAACTACTTGCCGGAAGGTTACGAGCATTTATATTGTGAACATGGCTACAGGTGTAGAGGGACATTACCCAGAATGTGAGTTAACAGCATTGCAGTTTGTGAAACTATACGGCTATAATGAAGAAAATCTTTTGAAACTGTGTGAAAGTCATGGTTTAATAAATCTAAAAACAAATTGCAGAAAGTGTGGTAAGCTTTGTTCCGACGAAAAGAACTGTGACGTATATGAGAACAAAAAGTGTAAAGATACATGACGGCACCTAACTTTATCTAACGTGAACGTTCTCATGGTCAGTAATTGAAGAGAATCTACGAAAATGCAAGAAAGCAATTATTAATAATAAATATGAACATATGAAAATATATTTTGATAATATACATGACCGCACCAACCCTTACCTAACCTCCATGTTCCCATGGTAACTAATTTAAGATATTGTACGAAAAATAGAAGAAAGCAATTATTAATAGTAAACATCCTCACCCTGCGCGGTAACCGAACGAAACAGAAAACCAGTGAACTGGACGTAAAAAATGATGATTTTTAAATTTTTCGTAGCTTTCATCAGGCTTTTAGCCGAAAACCAGACGGACGACCAACTTCGGAAGTAATGCCGAACACATTTCACGTTGTGCTCAAGATTTAGAACTTGAGAAAAGAGGAAATTGTTCGCTTGAAATTAAACATACATTACGCTAACTTTTCGCAATTTGGGTGAGCAGCCAATTGAAACACGCATTTTATTGCGTGTTCTACATACTATGTAATAAAACACGTGCTTCAATTGGCTACTCACCCAAATAACACGCAAATCACATGTAAATCAGTCCTTAGCAAGGATTCTGCCAGACTCCCCAGCGGGTGTGTAACCCCTACAAATCGTCGAGCATCCCCCAATTTTAATATATTTCTAGTTAAAAGTCAATAGAAACCCTGCAAAAATATTTACATTCCTAGCTTTGGCTTTACGTTACACAAACTGAAAATCCTCCCCTAGTTTTATCAATTTCAAACATATGTTATAAGCTTATGTCAACATCCCGACTTTTTCAAATGTAATAGTGTTGTCTCTCGGACTTTCTATCCTGGTACCGTCATTAATAGCAGGCAAACAAAGCCCTGTTAACAAAATGCCAAGTTAGGATATTTAGGTAATGCTCCATTTTAGTAACTTTACAACCTTTTTACTCTTAATTTTTCCATGTAATTTCATTCTCTTTTAGCTTAATTCAATTTGCTACGGTAGGCCTAGGTTCGGTTAGGTTTACTCAGATATGAAAACGGAAAAGGACCATGAACTGATTATGGTGGAGGAATTTCCGATGTTATTTTTTAAATATTCTTCCTAACAGCATGGTTAATACAATTGCAATGATCTTTCTGTTGTATAAAATGTTCCATTTATTCTCTGATTTCTCCTAACATACACTTTCGTGATTTATTTTTTGATGTTTTCAAATAATTTTCAGTGATTACATATTTCTCTTTCTCTCTCTCTCTCTTTTTCTTTTTTTACAAATTTTGATACCAATGCCTAATTAATGATCAATATATTTTTTTCTTTTCTGATAACATGAAAGAATAGCTTGTTGTTACTTCTTCATTAGAGTTATATTCTTCAGGTATTTTCCACCACACATCACCTAATTTTTTTATTAGATGCTGTATTGGTAACTTTACATTCCCTTTGTCCTTATATTTTTCCTGTATTTAGACAAATATGCCCCTCTCCTTACGTATACGAAATCATTTTGCGCTTGGAAGTTTGTAACGTTTCCTCTTCTCGCTAGAAACAATCAAATAAATGACAAAACTATCGATCCCAACGTGAATGTCTACTTTTTCCATTATATTTCTAGCCTCGCTGCAGGTTTATTTTACTAAACAAGCCCGCGGCTCAACTATCACCACGGGACTCCGTCGTAAAGCACCGTGCAACAGCAACACAAAGTGATCCCTTCGGCAGACCGCGGGGAAGGGGCACCCACGGGGCAGCTGCGGGTTTGACTGTGCAAATGGCCCTTAGCAATTTCAAACATATACCATAAACTTAAGTCAACGTCCCGACTTTTTCAAATGTAATGATGTATTGGGGTGTTCGGAATCAATTCCTATCTCCTAACTCCTACTCCCTTCGGGTAGGAAATATTGAAGGTACCTTCGTTTCTTGTTCCGAAGGAAATGGTTTCGTACGTCCTTCGACAGGCGTGATATCTGTTGATAAATGTGAGAAAATAACTTCCGTTATTATGTCCATACGCCGATTGGTACTGTAAACATATAGAAAAATCGCAAACCACATTTATTCCCCCATAGTAAGAATTACAGGACGCACAACAATAAATTAGTATGACTCCAAAAATACATTTGGTTGGAATATTGCGTGTTATGTCCGCCAGAACTTTTTGAACGAATGTAAAACCCAAATTGGTGAGTGTGTATTTAGGTTTTCACGAGTTGCTTTATTTAACGTAAAATATCTAATGCTTTTGTAAAGTTGGAGAGGTAGCATCTCCCTATCGGGGTTCTGGCGGAATTACTAGCTGCAACATTCCTTCAATGTAAAAAGCAAAGCATCCCTATGTGTTGCGTTTAAAGCAAACTGATGTGTAATGCTAATGTGGCTTTATATTTCGTGTGTATTATGTACAAAGGCTCAAATGACCATTCAACATTTTTGAATTACCGAGAAAATCAAATGACAATGGTGCGTTGTGTGTTATAAACTGAGTACAAACGTACATCTCTATTTTGCATTTATCTTGCGAAGCTTGAAAGATCACGTTTGCATTAATACTACAGAAAAACAAGAGCTTCCTTGGATAAACTTTACTTTATGGCCCGCATCTTCCGCTAGGTATTGAAGAATGTGTACACTTTACATTACTTATTACTTTACCACTAATTGTCGCAGACAATTTTATAAATATCTAGTGACAACCAGCAATCCATAAAGTATTACGAAAAGCTATGTCATTATTTCGTTAAATACGCACTTGAGTTGATCAACACCCAATAAACATGGAAGCATGCGGAGGAATACTTATGAATACATTCCGTGTCAGGGTTCGATTTGCTATAAATTACTAAGGGGTGATCCTAAAGCTAGTGATTGCTGGTAAGTTTCAAAATATTACCTGAATGGGTAGAAATACAAAGATTTTATCCCTTGTTGGGATGATATTCGGGATCAACAACCGGTGATAAAATACTCACGCACTAGGGAAGATCCCCGACATCCCTTTGGCAAATCGAACACTGCTTTGTGTTATGAATGACCGTCCACAAGAAAACACTGACAGTATCTCGAGAGAGCGAAGGGGGTTAGTTAAAGTCATGTTAGATATGTTCCTGTAGACGTGATGTACATGGCGTTTAAAAGACACTGCATGGGCTTGCCCCCAATGCACAAGATGCTAAATGCTCCGTTTTTTCTCTCGCTCTTTCAATTTTATTTCATCCTTGAATGACTCGAAACATTGTGTTTAGATGTGACAAAGACAAGGGGCTCCCCCATATCGGGAAGGGCGTAAGGCATAGTGCTGTTACCGCCCATACAATTCATTTTATCTTATCGAAACATTGTATACTTACTGTACTCTACATTGTGCTATTGTTTGTCCTGATCTTCAAATACGCTGTATAGTAAAATAGTCAAGAGTTTGCGTGTTGTAGATAACTGCATTCTAACTTTTCGTTTTCTATACACCTACATATCAGGCGCTTATGCGTAGGGACTTGAGGAAGTATACGAGGGTGAACAACCTGAATATTTCCTTCAAACTCACTTTAAGATAATAATGCAAAAATCTGCAATGCAATGATGCAAATGCTATAATCAAGGTTCCTAGTTATTACCAGGTGAACATGAAGTGATAATAGAATAGATATGGTACAGTGAATTATAGAAACATGGAATTTGTCAGATCCCCCAATGGTGATGTAACCCCCGAATTGTCAAGTACACGGCCCTAACTTAATTTTTACAGGAAGTGTGTGGCATAATGTAGATTAAAACTCTCTATAAAATATGGAACAATTCAACTTGTTTCTCTCCAATTTTTGCTTTACTTCCCCAAACTAAAAATACTGACTGAATGCCTGGATAGAAATGTTTCATCACTTCTGATTTAGAGGTGTGAAATCTATAAGCCGCACTAAAATTAAATCAAATTTAATTTTGTATGGTTAAATGTAAATGTTATAAAAACAACTAGTTGGATTTATTTCACAATTTCACCGCTAGACAAAAAAATATGTATACAATTTATTTTCTTTCATTAAAGTACTGTCCAATATTTACTATATTAAATGTACTTCGGATGGTAACACTTTTATCTAGGTTTATTTTGGTGAAACAGGCGGTAACATTCCTTCTGTCTCGCTGGGTCTTCTGGGTAAATTAAATGGTCGAACTTCTGGAAAGGCACCTTCAATGGTACCTTCATGAAAGGTGCTATAAAAGGACCTTTGCGACTCTTCCTTTAGGTTTCGAACGATCTTCAATATGGCGGCGACGAAGGAAAAGGTGCTTTTGAAGGAAAAGGTAGTGATTCCGAATGCCCTCGTAGTCTCCCGGACTTTCTATCCTGGTACCGTCATTAATGGCGGGCAAATAAAGCCCTGTTAGCAAAATGCCAGGTTAGGATTTTTTGCTCCATTTTAGTAACTTTACAAGCTTTTTACTCTTAATTTTTCCATGTAATTTCATGTTTTATCTCTAAACTTAATTCAGTTTGCTACGGTAGGCCTTGGGTCGGTTCGATTTAGTCAGATATGAAAACGTAAAAGGCCCATGAACTGATTACGGTGGAGCAATTTCCGATGTTATTTTTTAAATATGCTTCCAAACAGCATGGTTAATACAATTGCAATGTTCTTTCGGTAATATAAAATGTTCCATTTATTCTCTCATTTCTCCTAACATACACTTTCGTGATTTATTTTTCGATGCTTTCAGATAATTTCCCATGATTACATATTTCTTTCTTTCTTTCTTTCTCTCTCTCTTTTAATACAAATTTTGTTACCAATGCCTAATTAATGATCAATATATTTTTTTCTTTTCCGATAACATGAAAGAAAAGCTTATTGTTACTTATCCATTAGAGTTACATTCTTCAGGTATTTTTCACCACACATCACCTAATTCTTTTTATTAGATGCCACATTGGTAACTTTACATTCTCTTTGTCCTTATATTTTTCCTGTATTTAGACAAATATACCCCTCTTCTTCTACTTTGGGCTTGCAAGTTTGTAACGTTTCCTCTTCTCGCTACAAACAATCAAATAAATGACAAAACGATCGAACGCAACGTGATTGTCTACTTTTTCTACTGTTTTTATTGCCTCGCTGCGGGTTGATTTTACTAAAGAAGCCCGCGGCTCAACCGTCACCGCGGGATTCCGTCGTAAAACACTGTGCAACTGCAACACAAAGTGAGCAGACCGCGGGGACGAGGCAGCTGCGGATTTGACTGTGCATATGACCCTAAATCTCACCTTCAATGGAAAATATGAAAAGGTTTAATAACGGTATGATTGAAATAACATTTGCGGATATAACAAATGCATTTATCATTTGTTTTTCTCAATAGCGCATGTAATTATTAGGCTGAGAATTGAATAAATAAATCCCAAGACAGGTGTTATATTTTATTATATGTTGTAATGGGAGAAATTGTGTCTCCCAATTACACGATTAATTATTCAAATTAATCAAATCTATGTAATGATTATTGTACTGGAATGAGTGTGTGTGTGTGGACTTGCGGAAGTCAGGTATAAATATTCTATATTGTGCGTATATTTTTTTATTATGTATTATTCCATGTAAACTGTATGTATCTGTATAATCTGAAAATCTTTCCTACTTTTTTCCTCGTTCATAGGAGAACTTTTGTTGCTAACAGTAATATTCAAGCTTTTTTCAGTTGCTGCTCTTTGTATTCCAAAAAGGCAGTGCTCTATCACCTGAGAATTCAAATTCTATTGGCTGAGGTAGAAGTGCGGGAAATTTTCACTTTGAATAGAGTGACGGTTGTTTGGGGTAGTGTATAACTCACGCTGCCTCTCATTCATGGCTCACAAATTTCAAAACAGATTCGGTGCGTAGAATCTGTATTGTTCGAGGTCTGCTAATGTAGAGGATAGACCGAACATAGTCATTACAGACTATGAATAGCTGAAGACGAATAGAAGAAGGGCAATGCTCTCAGTCTCCCGTTTCTCAACAAGGACTACTCTTCCTAGAGGCCCCACAGAGCAGTCATCTTGCAGGTGGAAGTAAGTACAATTCCATACCAGCCTCACAGGAACAAAGTTCGTCCTTGTAAGCTCATATTTTTTTAAATAGTTTTATTTCTTCGATTTTGTCTAATCCACGATGTTTTATGAACTCTATTCAGTGAGACAGTAACACATATTTTTTTGTGAAGGGTTCAATTGAAGTAGTGACAAGATATTTATATCGTTTTTGGTATATAATTATTTAAAGATACTCTATTAATAAAAAATATTAATAAAAAGAAATTACTTAGTTCCTGAGTAATGAAGCTTAAAAAGCAACTACGTTGATTGGTGAAGTGACGCCAATAAGAAAGCGATATAAATATCTTTATTCTGGTCCGTAGTCAAAGGGAAATTACATTAGAGTATTTTTTCGGAGAGGGAAAGAATATGAAAAAAAGAATGAATGTGGTTACATGAAAGTGATTTTGTTGATAGGGGTCGATGATAATCACTGGGCTGCGCTATTATTCTCTTCTGTTCTTTTGGATGTAACAATAAGCTTCTTCCGTTATTACATATCTATATTCCTAAATAATTTTTGCATGTATCAAGGGTAGAATCGAGTTCACGGACCGAAACGCAGTTAGATACCGACGGGGTCGCGGAATAAGAGCAAAACTTTCACTTTAGTTCCTTTCGCGCTTGTTCCTGTCGTTCTAATTCCGTTTAGCGCTTATTCCTGTCGCTCTAGTTCCGTTTCGCGCTTGTTCCTGTCGCTCAAGTTCCGTTTCGCGCTTGTTCCCTTCGCGCTTACTACGGCGACCCGATACCGACAACAGAAGTCCAGGACGTTTTCGTATTCTCCGAGATTACACGAATTCGAGGTATTGTTCCTTTAATCGTATGTCTGTATAAAAAGGCGTTAAGTATTAGTCTGAGTATTCTAGTTAAAGCCAAAGTTTCCCGACTGGTATTCAAAGAGTTCAACTAGTCAGATAACGAATCAATTTTCAAATAGCTACTGCAAGAATTCTCGTACTATACATCCACCTAACCGATAGCTTTTTGCTTTGCCATCATTATCAATACTAAATAACCTATATATATCTAACCGAAATTCGTATGTGTTATCATTGAAGAAAAAGTAATAAAAAGGTAACCTTACTCTGAAGTTACGTTCGAAATATTGAGAAGAGTGCTAGTTTTTTGCAGTTATTTTGATCTTGAATATTAATATTCATATAATTGGAAGTAATATACAGGGTAAGTCAAAATGATGTACCCGATTTCATAAATTTATTTTGTGAAATATAATGAACATATCTTAATGTGAGCTACGCGCAAGGAAAGGCAAAAGTTCAAAGTTTAGTTGAGTTTAGTTTATGTCCCGCGTGGTTGCATTGTCTACCGCTACGCGGCGCTGGAAGCAGTTAACGAAAATGGCGCTGACTGGAGAGCAGAAATCGTTCTGTGTGCTGGATTACCATGTAAACAACTCTGTGATGAGTGTTCAACGGCATTTCCGTACCAAGTATGG
>JAGDQP010016281.1:27986-40904 GCA_022664845.1 Lepisma saccharinum | reverse complement strand
GACGGTTCATCAGCTATTCATTGATTTTAAGAAAGCATATGATTCTATCAAAAGGGAAAAGTTATACAGTATCCTGATACGATTTGGAATACCGAAAAAATTGGTCCAACTAGTGAAGATGTGTCTCAGCGACCCCATAAGCAGAGTACGGATAGGTAATAATATGTCAGATAGTTTCAAGATTCGCAACGGATTGAAACAAGACGATGCCTTGTCACCACTACTGTTTAACTTCGCGTTAGAATATGCGATTTTAAAAATTAAAGGGGACAAAAAGGGACTATCATTGAATGGTTTGAATCAACTGTTTGTATACGCGGATGATGTAGATTTAATAGGGGACGATATAGATGCACTACAAAGCAACACCGATATCTTAGTAGAAGCGTGCGATGAGATAGGTCTACAGGTAAACATAGATAAAACAAAATACATGGTAACAAGCCGAAGCACAGGGAATGAAGGAATTAAAAACATAAGAATTAGGGATGAGGTCATAGAGAAAGTAAACAAATTTAAATACTTGGGAGCATACGTAACAAGCAAAAATGAGGTCACGGAAGAAATAAAAAGTCGCTTAGTATCGGGGAACGCATGTTTCTACTCAGTCCAAAAACTTTTAACATCGCGATTAATATCAAGGAAATTGAAATTGAAAATATACAGAACGGTTATTCTGCCGGTACTACTTTACGGTTGCGAAAGTTGGAGTACGACTCTAGCAGATGAACATAAATTGCGTGTATTTGAAAATAAGGTTTTGAGAAAGATATATGGGCCGAAACGGGACGAGATGACTGGAGAGTGGAGGAGACTGCATAATGAAGAACTCCACGAACTGTACGATTCACCAGATGTTGTAAAAATAATGAAATCGAGACGACTAAGGTGGGCAGGGCATGTAGCTCGGATGGGGGGAAAACGCAGATTATATTCTATCCTGGTTGGAAGGCCCGATGGAAAGAGGCCATTGGGAAGACCGAGACGTCGTTGGGAGGACAATATTAGAAGAGATCTTCGAGAAGTAGGTGTTCGTGATGGAAACTGGCTTGATACTGCCCAGGATAGAATCCAATGGCGAACGTTTGTTACTGCGGCGATGAACTTGCGAGTTCCATAAGCCATAGAGTTAGTTAGTTAGTGCAGATCGTTTTAACACTTTTAAGCTATACATATTAACACTTTATCTTGCTTAAAAATGAAATAAATAAATAATTTTACTATTAATTTGTATTTCGATATTTAGACGACTTTGGTTCAGTCCAGATGGATGATGATGATAGGAGAATTGCTGGATTGGAGAAACGAGATGGAAGCTGGATAATCGTAGTAGAACACACGTAGAAAGTGTTTGGCCACCATGAAATACAATTGACAAAAAATAGGATTGAAGTGGAGAACTATGCATGCACTGAGATGATTATTTACCACTATTTTACGATTGCTCTGAATATAAGACTTTGCCTTGGTAAGCTGATTTTGTTTAAATATATATATTGCTACTTTTTAAACAGAATTAACATTCACTGCCCCTTTTTTACTCTTGAGAGCAGAGTTCCTTAAATTTTAATTTCAGCTAGAGTTGAAGTAACATGCTGAAGTTAGCTTATAACTGGAATTTACCGCCGAACTTCTTGCATGGAAATGCAACAATATTAAACGCTGAAGTAGGATGGAGATGAGTAATTAATTATTTTGGGATGTGTCGGTAACGTATAGTTTTTTGTATACGTGAAATCAAAGAGAATGACTTGTTAAACAAAACAGTATTTTTGTCGTGGAGGATTTTTCTAATTGTTGATAAAGAAATTTTAAAAAATTCAAGTCACCAGAAACAGACATTATTTCAAACGAATTAATTAAAGGGGAGGAATGGAACCAATCAGGGAACTGCATAAATTGATAAAATATATATGGAGAAAGAAGGAGTTTTAAAGGAATGAAAAACCTCAATATTAGTTTTAGTTTATAAAACGGAGCGATAAATCATACTGTAATAATTACCGCGTAATCTTGTTGCTTTCATGTTACAAAGCAATGAGTAATATTCTGTTAACTCGGCTGTGTATTCCTAGATGAAATAATTGGAGATCATCAAAGCGGATTTAGAGGAAATAAATCAAGGTTGGACCAGATTTTCGCCTTCAGAGAAATCTTGGAGAAGAAATGGGAATAGAATGGGCCTGTCCACTAAGTACTCATTGATATTAAGAAGGCTTATGATTGTTGGAAAAGGGAAAAACTATACAATATCATGGTATAATTTGGATTTGGGAAGAAATTAATTCATCTTGTGAGCATGTGTTTCAGCAACCCCCATAAGCAGAATAAGGTTAAATAATAATATGTTAGATAATTTCAAGATTCACAGCCTAAATTTGAATTTGTATATGAGATTCTAAAAAATTACAAACATGATGTAGAGTTAATATCGGACAATACACTACAAAGTATTACTGATGTTTTAGTACGTGCTTGCGATAAGATAGGTCTACAAGTAAACATATAAAAAGAATATATTATATTAACCCGAAAGACAAGGAATAACGGAGATAGATACATAATAATTCAGAATGAGAACATAGCAAAAGTAAACAAATTTAAACATTTGGGAGCATATAAAACAACTAAAATCGAGGTAATGGAAGAAATAAAAAAATCATTTAGTATCGAACAACATATGTTTTTATTCCGTTTACAAACTCCTAACCTTGCGCTTAATATTAACGAAGTTGAAATTGAAAATATACAGAACAGTTATTTTGCCCATAATACTTCACGACTGCGAAAGTTAGAGTATGAGCTTAACAAATGAACATTCATTACTAGTGTTTGAAAATAAGGTTTAGAGATATATATACGGTCGGAAACTGGACGAAATGACCAGAGAATGGAGGAGAATACATAATGAAGAATTATACGGACTGTATGACTCAATCAATATTGTAATAATCATGAAATTGCTGCGACTAACAGGCCGTTTAGCTCCTATGAGAGAAGAATGAAGAGTATATTCCATCTTGGTTGGAAAGCCGGATGGAAAGAGCCCGTTGGGAAGACTGAGACAACGTTGAGAGAATAATATTAGAAGGCGTCTTTGAGAAATAGTTGTTTATGGTGAAAACTAGCTTGATCTTACTCAGGATAGAACATGATGGTGATGGTATGTATGTTCCTGCGACGTTGAACTTGCGACTTCCGTAAGCCATAGACTAAATAAGAAAGTTATTTTGAATACATTTCAGTGTACTGGTATAGACAGCATGAGAGAACGTCCAAAGCCTTCTGTCCTTTTCTGATGGAGGGGGAATATTACATGCCATATTGTTGTGTTCCCCAGTTATTCATAAGCCTGGCCAATCCTTTTTTTTTGACTGCTCTCTGCAACAAAACCAAATACGTATATTCTAGTATTTTCCACTTGTATTAAGATTTGAGGTAAAGTTTTGTCCTAAATATCTCCAAGGGGTTGAATTTGTACTTTTATATAAGGCAATTAGTTGAACCTCATTTTGCAATGGTAGAACGAAAGTGAACACGAGAGTTTGATTTGCTAGTTGGTCTATGGTCCCTTTTAGTGTAATATCTCCGAAATCAACAAACCCATCTACTTTTAATGTACTTCCATTGAAACGTAATTGCTCTTTAAGCTTGACCATGTTCAAAATCAGAACAACGACTCGATTATTATCGTCACAATCTTTTAATGATTTAGAAATTGCCTCAAAAGTCTGTTTGTCTATACTGTAGAAGCACTTATTATAGTATGATTTATCGCTCCTTTTTATAAACAAACTAATATTGTGGGTTTTCATTCCTTTAAAACTCCTTCTTTCCCCATATAGTTTTGATCAATTTATACAGTTTCCTGATTAGTTCCGTTCCTCCGCTTTAACTAATTTGTCTGAAATAGTGTTTGTTTCTGGTGACTTGAAATTTTAAAAATTCTTTATCAACTATTCGAAAAAACCTCCACGACAAAAATACTACATTGTCTAATAATTTATTCCATTTGGTTGCGCGTACATAGAAAACTATACGTTACTGATACATTACAAAATAATTAATTACTCAAGTCCGTCCTATTTCAGCGTTTAATATTGTTGCATTTCCATGCAAGTAGTTTGGTGTGAATTCCAGTTATAAGCTAACATCAGCATGTTACTTCAACTCTAGCTGAAATTAAAATTTAAGGAACTCAGCTCTCAAAAGTAAAAAAGGGGCAGTGAATGTTAATTCTGTTAAAAAAGTAGCAATATATTTAAACAAAATCTGCTTACCAAAACACAGCCTGATATTCAGAGCAATCGTAAAACCTTGGTAAATGAACACCTCAGTGCAAGCTTAGGTTTCCCATTTCAATCCTAATTGTCACCAAGTGTATTTGATGTTGGTTTTCTGCGTGTGTTCTCGTACGAATATCCCGTTTCCTTCGTTTCTTCAATCCAGCAATTCTCTTATCATCATCAATCTGGACTGAACCAAAGTTGTCTAAATATCGATATACTAATTAATAGTAAAATCATTTCTCTCTTTCTTTCCTTTGTAAGCACATTAAAGTGTTAATATATACAATGTAAAAGGGTTAAAAGATCTACTAATTTTACTTAATTATAGAAACAATACAGGTACATTTTGAATTTTATTTACAAGTTCCATACAAATAAAGTTTATGCAAGCTAGCTTTCCATGCTGAGCTGGTCTGGAAGATCAGTTCAGGGTTTAAATCTCACATGTGGAATGAATATTTCTAGTTGAATATTTTAACTATAACATGTACAGTACATATAAATGAGTAAACGAAAGCACTGTAAATCAAGTTTCAACTCAGGATGTTGTTCACAGTGATTTTCATCAAAACCAAATGTTCTGTCTTGAACAATGAGCATGTGATACAAACAAACTATGTCCACGTACACCATGTTTCTGCAAGGACTACTTCTAATGGTACTTTATGAAATATATGACGAATATCGTATGCTTGATAATTGTGAAGTACTATCTCGCGGAATTTTCAAGCATTACCTTTGAACATGATGGCCGGCCTAAGGTAAAATCGCCTAAAGGCCTTAAATTGTTCTCTTGAATCGGCTACAGTTCCATAAATATAAGAATATACAAGAACTTGAGTGCTGAATACGGTTAAAAATAATGGAATACGATACAAAACTTTGAAAAACGTAAGGAACGCATATTATACACTTCTATATATTTCTGTGTGTGAGGACAGCAGCTGAAGGTAGATTCATGCTTTCAAAGATATAAGAAATTAAGTAAATTCACTGATACAATAAAAATATTTCTGGCCATAGCAGTCAAAATTTCTGTAAAGTTCTTAGAATAATAGTTCTTCACAGAAAAGGCATGAATTAAGTAAAATGTTTCAGCTTGACAGGTAAACGAGAAGTATACAAAACCGTATTTTTTATCCTATCTAAAACTTATATTCGACAACTAATTTCAAACAAAATATATTCCTCACTTTAAATAGGACTTAACATTTGCCTCTGATGCTGGGAATCAATCTCAGTTTAAACCATGATAGCTTTGTCATACACAATCAATGTGTTCTCCTGCTTTCTTCATCCCACCAATTCTCCCATCATAATCCCTACGGCCTGAGCCAAAGTTCTCTAAAGACCATATATAAATAAATTAATAATATGAAGGCAAATGATTATTAACTTAATAAATCTATATTTCCAATTCAACTTTATACTCCCCTATCCTATCACGGCCTGAGCTTCAGATGCCTTAAGCTTAAAAGAAAATATTAATTTTCTATTTCTCATAATACTTGATGTAAAGTAAAAATAGCTAGTTCTTCCCTATGCGGCACTGATACATATTTCCTTAATCAATGCAAATATTTATAGGAAACTTATTAAATAAATATATATTTAGTAATCAGCAAGGGATAGATTAAATAATTTGTCAATCTTTAGCGCATCCTGGGTTCAATTCACGGTCTGGTTTCAAAGAGTCTGCGTTCAGTCAACATTATGATGAAATTCACGAACTGCTATCAATAAAATATTGGCAATCACAGTGGCAGTGCTTTTTCTCTGAAAATTTCGACAATTTTCTACTTTCACCTATTTATTACAATCAAATTGAATACTAAAATCTGCTTCGTAATTCTTAGGCAGGCTCAAAAGGTAAAAATGGCTAAACATATTAATATAACTAAAACATATGCGCTCTTTCTCCATTCGCATAAAAATATATTTACTTTCCAAGCATCGCAAATAAAAACACAAATACCCAGGTTAAACTTTGTATCCCGTCTTTAGGACAATATCTTCAATTAATAAAACACACTGTTAAATCATCCTCACTTCACCTTGCTTTGACACCTTCAGGTCAAAATCTGCCTTCATACAAAATACCTATCGCAAGTGTACGTAAGCTCGTCAAGTCTGCATTAACAAACTTTAGACACACATTTTCTATTTCCGTTCACTGCCAACACTGATAACTAATAGTCTAATTCCAAATGGAACAAGTCACTGTAGTTTCATGCTTAAGTAATCATTTCACATTATGGAGGACCAAAAATAATCTTTAACAACTGCAACCTTGGAGAACAATGCAATTTAAATAGGTAAATCTATATTTTATTTGAATTAATCCGTCTCAAATTAGACAGTGTGGATTTCAACTTCCGGCGCTGACATAAAAATTTACCAGTGTTTGAGTCTACAGCAAGACACAATGTGTATTATCATGCAAATACACAATATCCTTCCAAGATCCTCTTTCCTTACCTTATACCGGCTTCAGTTCTATAAGCCACAATCAAAAATATTAAGCGCATCAGATCTCGTTATAAAGTTATAAATTCAACAAGATTATGTTAACAGAGAGATTCAATTATAAATATCGTAGTATATTCCAATCCAGGATTCGAATCCCGACTGCAGCATAAATACTTCTGATTCTTGATATTAGCTACTATGTGATGCAGAGGCCATCGTAGAATATTATCTTCAACATTAACATTCATCGTAGAATATTATCTTAAAGAAATTAGGGCTTTGTCACAATAAATGCAGTATCCAAAAGTTTCTAAAAGTTACTCTTCCTTATTCTTCTACTGGTTCTTACTGCTAGTTCTTTTCATTTTCCGAAAAGGCTTCATCTATAAATAATCATAAATCTTAGGTTCCGTTATAAGCTTACAAACAAAACAAATGACAAAAAAGTGTAATATAACAAGCAAAATTCCAAAATATCCTAAATTGGTAAGGATACCGACAGCTCACCGACACAATTCTGTTTTCAATGTGTTCTCACAATGATTTACTTGCAATAAGACAATTACGGCTTGTTCACAATAACCATCTGGTTTATTACGCTTTAAGGTAAAAGTCTTTCTCAAAACGGATGTTTACAATGAAAAAAGGACAGGTTTATTGAAATCTCGCTTCAAACGAAAAAATGATAGCGTTCTTTCTTGACGGTTTTATGTTTTAATAGAGATCCACCGAAAAGGGATTAAGTACAAAGAAGATATCAACGAAAATACCGTTTTCCATCTTTCTGTGACCTATAGATACCTGCAGAACAGAGAAATTTCCAAAAGCGTCTGTTTAACATACCTCCTTCTATTCGCTAGATAAATAACGCTCAGAAATATTAAACAATTGTGATCTCTATAGTTTAACTTCTAAAAGACTATTCTATTGGTTGATGCAAATGTCAGTACAACAAAAATGATCCACAGAAAAACTTCTTTTTTCAGAACTCTCATTCTCACATGTCTCTCACTTCTCAAAAGAATCGTAACTTGCAGTATATATAAAATAACTGTGTTTAACTTAAATGATGTCAAAAATAAAACATGATTCACTCCCAAAAATAAATCTAATTCCTTAATAAAATTCAAGGTCCTATAATACATCTTATCGCGGTCTACGACTTTTACAAGCGACAGTGCCAGTAATCAACGCCGCGGCGTTGGTGGTCAACGGTAGGGTAAT
Source organism: Lepisma saccharinum (assembly GCA_022664845.1). Classification (NCBI taxonomy): domain Eukaryota; kingdom Metazoa; phylum Arthropoda; class Insecta; order Zygentoma; family Lepismatidae; genus Lepisma; species Lepisma saccharinum. The sequence goes on along the minus strand of JAGDQP010016281.1, from coordinate 32,922 downwards.
GGCGGGTGTTTCATATCGGGTCTTACGGTTTCGGAATTATCAACGGGCGGTATCATCAGGTGCGGGAAACGACGGCAAACGGCACAGGGCGCTATAAAATACCATAAATCCCCTCCCCCTGGTCCAATCTCAACGTAAATTACACACTAGGTCATATACATTCCCTGTAACATATCCTAAAACTCTCAGCTTCATATCTTACACCAAATTCCAGAAAAAAGGACGTGGTTCAATCTGTAAACCTTTTCTACTGTACTTATATCTTACCAATATTAACTTCGTATTTTGCTGACTATTGGGCTATTGCTATTTTCACATCTGTGTATCGGGGTATGTATTGATATAGCTACCAGAGCATTCATAAAAGTAAATGTTATTATATTTATTTATTAAGAAGAATACAACGGATGCATGCCAAGTTACGGTATTCTGTACAATTTAGTTTATGGCTTACCTGGAATGCTTAATAAAATATAATCGTTCCATACTTTCAATAGTATCAACAAAATAAAAGCATTATATATACTAAACACAAGGGAAATACATCACAATATAAAGCAAAGTTTAATATTAAAATAGCTAATCCGAATGGTGTAATAATGCGTACGTAATATATATAAATTAATACTATAAAGAACACAAAGTAATTATACAAATATAAATATAAGACTGATAATACAAATAAGTGTATAAGAATAATATGAGATAGATAATACAAATATAATTAAATGATTTATAATTTCTTTATAGGCTTTTATGTGCCCGTCGTTACCCTTGTTTTCCTTCCTATGCTTATAAACTAGAACTTGCTATACTAATTTTACTTGCTTTAGAATAATTTTATTAGATTGATCTGAAAATTTCTTTGGCTTTGATTAAATTTGTCTACCTCGTTTTTAATTCCACATAATTTATTGTACGAAAAGCACATTCTCCAAATGGGTGACTTTTTTAGGATCTCAGCTCGGGCTTTCATACAGAGGAAAAGGCTTAAAACAATTTTATTTTCCATAATTTTTACTGTTTTGCTTTGGTAAATATTGGGTTTAAATAGGACAAAACATCTAGGATATGTGCGAAAATCATTTTTATTTTTTTCGTAATTATTTTTATACAAAGTATCTATTAGGGCCTAATGTAAATGAAATAGTGAAATAGGTTGTAAATTAAAATAAATTTTTAAGTGTCTTTCGAAGTTTGAACAAATGATCTTTAAAGTTTATTCTACTGGAGTTGTCGACGTTGATAGTTTGAACAAATCATACTTCTCTTAAGATAACTTATCTGTCTGAAAGTACTTTGTTCTTTTTAATGTTTTGATACAAGTTTCTGAATTGTTAATTTGAATAATTAACATGGCTTTCCCACATTCGATTTTTGGTCCCCAGAAATTATTGAAAATTCTCCCTTTACAGAAGTAATTATTCCAAGAAATAACTACACAAATTCACACATTTTCTCTAATTTTAGGACAGTTGTCTCTTGTTGATTTAACTCCTTGAGAACCGGTAATCATCTCAGTTCATTAGTTAATTTAAGTTTAGCCCACTCTACGAAGAGATTGTCAGTGAGGTAAGTAAAAGGTACACAGTTTGTTTAACATATCGTCGAGTGATGCAGATGGTAAAATATGTTTAAACAGTGTCCAATTCTATTCCAACTTTTCCACTTAAGTTGTTTAAGATTAATCCATGAAATTCAGGACTTTTAATATATTTTCGGAACACTGTGATAAAGCCCTAAAATTCGGGACCGTCCCGTAAAATTCGAGACGTATGGTCACCCAAACTATACTACACAAGCAACGTTGAAAGTAACGCAAACACAAAACTATAGTCTTCTAGACGACACGAATTAAAATGACACAGAAAGAAAACGAGTAGGAAGGCAATGAACCTTCATTATCTATCTACGCACTGAAGGTACACGGAGTATAAGAGGTATGGACCCAGTAGAAGTGGGTGGAGAGAGATTTCAGCGCTAGTAGCGTAGTATGTTATACTACGCCTTACTAATCAAGGGTTAAAATTTAAGTAATTAAGTCATGATGTGTGGTTTGTAAAAATCAGAAAGATAATATTTTTTCCAACTACTTATTTCATTGTTGTTTAAAAGTGATAACAATTTATTCAATTTATTGTTATGAACAATGTATTGACTGGTTTTCTCGAGTTTCTCACATTTCCTCCCACTTTCTTCATTCCACCAATTCACCCATAATCATTCATACTGCCTGGATCAAAGTCCCATAAAGGCCTTAAATGAAATTCAAATTCGAAAGTTCCTGGCCTGGTAAGTTCCTGTCAATCCTTTCCATCAGATGTCCATGGCATACTTTTGATGGTGACTTCGGTTTTAAGTTGGTTTCAATCATTTGGGTCCCCCTCCGGGATCAACACGCACTCTCCTTATTAACATATACAAGGTGCTAACATCCTTATGGGACATCGTTTGCAAAGCGCGTAAAAACACTTTGATAAACTTTATTTTATATAGGTCAGTCCAGTAACTTTCGACTTCGACCTGTCACGATTCGACCTCTTAACCCTAGTTAAAATCCACAAATATCCATGCCTCTTCCGGGACTCGAACTCGGGACCTTCGAGTCGTTGGCCTAAAGTCTTAAACCGCACGCGCAAAGCGCATAAAATTGGGATACGTTTTACTTTCAGTTCTGTCAGCTATCGAGCCATGTATTTAAGCTCTACACCAGATCCTCTTGTAAATAATTAATACAGGCACTTCTAGAAACACATAGCGATAGCAAACAATCTAAAAAGTGTTACGAAGGGGCATATGCTATCATTATTTCATTAAATACGTGCTTCAGTTGTTCACAAGATGCAAACATGGCGGCATGTAGAGGAATACTAATAGCGTCACTTCGTGTTATGACTGACATGTATTTTGCTACAAGAATCACAGAGTCAATGTGGAACGACCTATAGCGAGTCAAGGCGGGTAAGATAAAGTTAGGTTAGATTTATTTTTCGTTATATGCAATGTACATCGCTTTTAACACTCACACCATATGCTCTGCCTAAACACAAAATTTGCAAAAAATAGTCCCAGGTAATTTTAACTCTTTCACTTTTATTTGACACTTCCACCATTCGAAGCTTTGTTGTGTCTTTGTGTTTCAATCCTGCCATGCATATAGGAAACATTGTATTTCTCCTGTATTTGTTTTTTACATTTTGGGGGAAACCCTAAGCAAATTTACCCCAAAGTAGTTCTAATTTGCTAATGAGTATATCCTTTTATAATTTGAACAAATTCAGCTTAACGTAAGTATATTCAAAATAGCCTAAGCTGGTGCGGTTTAATCTAACCTAACTTTCACTAGGCTGTCGCATTAACGCAACGAATCATAAAAAATGAAAAACAGTACAAAACTACAAGAAAAGATTCTACTAGAAAGGCACCATTAACCTTAGTTTAGAATCGCTCCAATTAATGTGAAGTTAATATATTATATTCTCATTCTTTTAATATAATTGTTATTTGGGCCGTAAATAATTCAAATTGAAGAATAGTTATTAATGATACATACACGGTATCATTTGTTTTAATATCGAAGCATACTTAAGACGAAGGCAGTCAAAGGGTGCATACTACAAGGAATAATAAGGCTTCGGGTGTATGAAATGGCCAGAAAACGTGGAAAAAGTGCTTTATAATTAGGGGTCGTTCAAGAAGTTGGAACGGGTTTCAAACTTTGTTTATTTTTGCTGACCATGAGCAAGAGGGAATCAGATCAATATTGAAGTAAGATTAGCTCAAAATATATTAATATATTTTAAGATTTAAACATTTTTTTGGACAACGAAACCACGATTAGAAATTTGACAAGTAATGCGTATGCACAAGGGGAAAAGTGCCGGGTATCTTCTTATTGTGATTTACAGAGAAAAGGGGTCTAAAGTGAATTAACGTGCTTACGTAATACTTGAACGATCTCTTATAGACAGCAAAATCTGAGCTATAATATGACTAAAGCAATCTTGCTACAGTTAAACTGATCAATAATTGAATCGTCAGTTTGAAGAAGGAAACAAATCCAAAAAGCTATTTTGTGGGAAATTAACAAAAACTGTATAATATGTTTATTATTTATTGAAAGGAAACAATATTGTTACTGAATATTCAAAACGATCTTGCGTACTGCTCAGACAGTTGACAAATATTGTATTTTTTTTGTAGAATTAAAAAAAAGTTGGTGGATTTGTTTCCTTCTCCAAACTTACGGAAAAATGTCTGCACATTTTTAAGTGTTTAGACATAAGAATGAAAAAATCGACCAGAAACTGAAAAAAAAACCGCAATGGAAACCTTCAAATGAATGTTATTTACAAGAGATATATGCACAATGAATTCGAAAGTTACAAGTAAGTAATAAATTCAAGCTTTTTACCTTCTCCCCACTGACTGTTCAATGTGCGTACTGTTTTCATTGCCTCAAAGGAAGAAAAAAGTCTAATCGCAAAACCAGAGCTTTCCTTCGAAAGTACGAAGTGAAAAGGAGTTTATGTTTAAAATAATAATAAAAAAAATAGGTGAAGGAGCACCGAACCTGGGACCACTGAATCACAAATCCATGTCTTACCCATCTTTTTTACCGTATTGTTAAATCTGAATTAGACTACAGAATCAGAATAAACGGAAAAGATGACAAAATACATAATTGCAAATAAAGTTATAAAACAAAATAAACAATAACAATTCAAAATAACCCATTTAAAATATAAATAAAATATAAACCTTTTTAAAAATAATAACTTACGATGAACTGGTATCCAACCCGGAACCACTGCATTACAACTCCAACGCCTTATCCATTACTCCACGTAGCCAACTATAGCCCAGTGCTTTCTGAGAGCTCTTTATATCAATTCCGTACACGGGTAACAGACCCTACTAATTCCGTAGTGTTCAC
>JAGDQP010016281.1:0-13313 GCA_022664845.1 Lepisma saccharinum | reverse complement strand
ATAAAGTCCGTTGCCACACCGTGTATCTTCGAAACGACTGCGAATATAAGAAAACGTAAAAACACATCCTTCATTATTGTAAGGGGCTAACATTATTAGTTATAAAGGTCCAATCCATGTCCCCTAGGAGGAGTAAACGGAGGTCAGGGTCTACCTAAAATTTTCAAAAGACAAAAGTGGTCGAGTGATACCTAGTGTCAACGGGTTTGATACAAGAAATAATTTGGGGAAACCTTAAAATTTCAAATTGTTCCATATTCCAAATGGCAGTAAGATGAATATTCTAAAACGAAACTTCTATTCTTCATTCAGACAGCAAGAGGTCTAGAAGTTACTCTTCACAGCAAAATCTGTATCTAACTGTTATTGTTATGATTCTTTTCGAAGTTCTAACATACCCACAAGTAAGCTGTTATTTTGGTCCCATAGTTTTGTAATGCTCGGAACATTTCGAAACATTTTCTTTTACTTTAATTTTCTTTATGGGGGTTTGCTGATGAATGTAAATTATCAATGTTGTGAAGAGGTTCCAAATTGCTGACAATGAGTTTTCCAGCATGTTCCTAAGTACATGAAAAATTGACTTTGTGTGTGGAAGGTTATGCTTCACTGGCATTGTTTGTGGTACGTCACTAATGAATATATAATTTACACTTAATGCTGCGCATTACGGTGATATCACTGACATCCGAACATCGTTATACCTATATCCATCCAGTTTGCGGCACCGAAACGTAATTCAAATTGACTGGACTCTGTCAGGCTATGAACCCAATGAATACATTTACACACAGTATACGTGCGCCAAGTAGTAAGAACCCTAATTTTTTTAAGAAAAGGGTTGCCAACTCATGTTATTAAAAAGTATAGAAAAACATGATATGTTTATTCATTTTATATTGTAAAATAGCCTTATTAACATTAGCAACTCTGCGCACACATTGTAAGAATAAGGTTACCAACTGTTATGAAAAATCTATGAAGAAATCTAATATTTGTTAGAAGTAAGCAACACTGCGCACATATTGTAAGAATGAGGTTACGAACTGTTGTTATGAAAAATGTTTGCAGAAATCTAACATTTGTTAGAAGTTAGCAACACTGCGAACATATTGTAAGTGAGATTATGAGAGGGCACTTGCCCTCTTTTTGCTATCATATTTCCATATTAAAATTATGAGTATTTAGAAGGTAGAAGCTGTGATATTATTCAGAACGTTTGTTGACTTTATCATATTTACATATTGAGATTACGAGAGGAACCTTGCTGACCTTATGTTATCATCTTCACATATTTATTTTGTTTTTAATTTTCTAATCTTCTGATGGTCGAGGAAAGTGGCCTAGTTAAAATTATACTGAATATTTGCGAGAGTAACATGATGGTGGTGATATTATTAAGCGACTGTGGCTCAGTTACTTGAGTTGTTTATTATACTGTTTGATAGTGTTTCTGTGAGGTATTATTGATCTTGTGTTTGATTATGAGTTAAACTAAAGAGATCATAGGTGTTTGCCAGAGCAACATGATGGTGGTGATAATACTAAGTGACCGTGGCTAAGTTACTTGAGTTCTTTACTTATCGTAGTGTTTGATAGTTTTTTTATGTGATGTTATTGACCTTATGTTTCACTGGGAGTTAATCTAAAGACATCAGAAGTGTTTGCGAGAGTGACATGGTGGTGATTATATTATTAAGCGATCGTGGCTCAGTTGCTTGAAGTCATTATTTACTGTACTGTTTGATAATGATTGTATGTGGTGTTATTAACCACATGTTTGATTTTAAGTTAACCTGAAGTGATCATAGGTGTTTGCAAGAGCGACATGATAGTGATATTATTAAGCGACTGTGGCTCAGTTTCTTGAAGTATTTATTTGTTGTACTGTTTGATTGTGGTTGTATGTGGTGTTACTGATCATATGTTTGATTATGAAGTAACCTAAAGAGTCATAGCTGATTACGAGAGCGAGATGATGATGGAGACATGATTAGGCAACTTTGGCTTAATTACTTGAGGTCATTGTCCATTGAACTGGTTTCTAATAATGGTTGTACATTGATCTTGTGTTTTGCTGGAGATTGTGTTAATAGATGACGTTAGCTCAGTTATGAACTAGATGATGGCATCATCAGAGGGAATAATTTGTTTATATGATCTAGATTTGATTATATTTTAATATTATGTAATATATCATATATTTTTATCGTCTTTTAATATGTGGTGAGGTATGAGGTGCTATTAAGTTAATGTAACTTTTTCCTGCAGTTTGTATAGATTCATATTTACATATGTCATTTGCGTATGTAATATAGTAAGCATACATCCTAGACCTATGTCTTTTTGCAGTATGTGCACTCTTCCTTTAACTTTAGGAGGAAGTTACGTAAAGACAAACAGGTTTGAGAATTGAGTCCATTTTCCTTATTTAAATACTTTTAATGCAGAAATTTAAAGCGATGGGTTTTTAAGGTACTTTAAGCCATCTTTATTGTTAAGAATATCATATGACTACACTGTTGTACAAGAATATATTGTTGTACATTTTACTATTAGTTTAACAGATCCGCAGCAAGATAAGTTCTTAATCATTATTAACCAGTTATCTGAACTGTTCTTAGACATTTAGAAAACTTTGGCTCAGGCTGAATCGCACAATTTTTGGAGTGAAGATAGTGGGAGGAAACGGCAGAACCTTGAGAAAACTATCACATAGTGATTGTTTACCACAAAGCCTGAACGGTATGAACCAGGATCGAATCAGAGCCCCAACACATCAGAGTTGGACTACTGATCACCTTCCCTTCTGCTCCAGCAACATTACTAGTATTATGGCTTGCTTTTATTTATGCAGTCTCAAATATGTTTTATAGGAAGAAGAAGAAAGAAAGTGATTAAGAGAGAAAAGCCAGTATATCTCCTAATAATGGCATACAGGAATATCCATAGAGCTCAAAACCCATGAATTAAACATGATACACCTAGCATCCGATTGTATAAGAGACAGGACACAGCAGCTTTATAATATTAAACCTATCTTAATACTAGTTATACTATGCATGCTAATTACAGTCAGTATATGAAGAGAGGGTGGACACTACAGAGGATATGAATGTTTAAAGTCAGTTCATAATGGAAGCCTTCAAGCATATGTTATCTTTTGTTTAACAGACGTTTTATCCATAATATCGAACTTAATATTGGCTACACAATACATGCTAGTTACCGTTAATATGTTGAGGAGGATACTACAGAGGATAAAGTTATTTAAAGGTAGTACATAGTGGAGCTCATCAATCATACCTTAGAAATAATATTTTCTTATCCCCCACGACTTATTGTTGTTCACCTATGTAATGGCACTTTTTCGATTTGATAAGGAGTAGCGGACTTAAAGTTTATAATCAAGTTAACATGTCTGAGTCGAAGCTGGTTACTGAAAACCCGTGTAATTCCAGACTGCACACGATACAGGATATTGATTTTGCACATATAATTGACTCAAAGTTTATTCGATAGAGTCCACCAACCCATGGAGCACATGCCTCTTATAATACGTTTGTGCTGTATTAGCCTTTATAACGATTAGACTGAAGAAATTTAATATCAAAAATATTGTATAGAGATTTTAACGTTATTATGGACCCTTCCGCTTAAACAAAGCTGATAGTCTGTTCATATTGTAGCCATGGTAGATATGATTGTGTAATGTGAAGGGTGTGGCTTTAAAATTACCAGGCTTTGCTTATGAGGATAAGCAAACAGCCTTACACTAGATAATGATGTTAATTTTATAGTTTCCATGCTGTAATGTAATAACCTGATTGGTTATCGAATCCATTGAATTGTGAAGATGATTTAATTTTGACAGCACGATATAGCTCAATCACTAACAAGGAGTAATGGGTACGCGTATTTTCAACTACATTTCCAGATCTAGCAATTGAGTATACGTTAACAAGTATTGAGGAATGAATAGCATACTTTAGTATAATTCATGAACAATTCGTTTAGATATATTTTGATAGAATTTTGCCATGAGTGTGTAGAGCTATCTAAGGAAATGATTCTACTACGTATGTTGGAGGTAATCACAACTTCATATATTTGTGAGTAAATATATCAGACATGTTACCGAAACTCAGATTGATTTTATCCGACTGTTGCATACATTTCCCACACGCTATAAAAGATACTATCAGACTCCGAATCTAAAGACTTAATACAGTTAATCTTATGATTGAAAGTTGCACTAGACTTATAGTAAAGAATATTGATCGATTGTACAGCATATGAAAATATAATAATATGATAACTTGGGTTTTATGCATCACCTGATACAGTATTTAAATACTCTTTCTTAATACCCTTTATTCATGAAATATTTCCAAGCATGTAACTGTGTATTAGCTAAGTTAGTAGAGTACCATGGACGACATACTTTACTAGTAGATTTAAGGCCACTGACGTAATCAAGATGATCCGAACCTTAGATACCTGAAGCTATATTTAAAATTTAATTTAATCTAATCAAGACTTGATTGTTAAGTTCTCACCATATTAGTGCAGTCACTTTAAGCCAAAATTTTGTGATTAGGTAAAAACAGTCCTTACAAGCATGAAACTTTGTACGTATATAGTATTTGGTGATGCAAATTACGTACTAAAAGTCTCTAAAAATTAAACTTGTGATACAGCCACTATCTTGGAAAGTGGTGACAAAAATAAAGTTTTTTTTTCAATTTTCGGGGAACCTAAACATCGCATCGAAAATGGTTTTAAATGAAGTGTGTTCAACATGTAATTATCAATCTTTTTTGTATCTACCTTTTTTCATTTGATCAATCCTAAAGCCGCAAAATGACATGAAACGAAAACTACTTTTTGCTCAGAAGCCAAAATCCTTAGATCGATTAAAAATAATCTTAAAAGCAATGGACTTGGTTTATTGAAAGTACTTCACTACCAAAGTAACATATGGAAAGTTCCCAAAAATCAAATTTGTGCTACGGCCGCCATCTTGGAAAATATCGGCCAAAATAAAATGTTTTCACTTTTCGCGGAAACTAAGCGTCACATCGAAACAAGTTTTAAATAATATTTGCTCAGGATAAAATTTGAATTCGTTGAATTACTGTTTTGTTCTTTGATCAATCCTATTTCTTCACAGTTTCAGTTCAGAAAGCAGTACTTTTGTACACAACCGTTCGGTATTGTTTTCAAATAGATTAAAATGTAAGTGAGGGTTACTTGAAATTTTATGATATTAGTTGTTAGTGCCTACATTTTGTACTTATTATATCATTTATGTTGCTTCTTCACAGAAAAATTGTGCAATTTTTCTAGGAAAAAGGTTTATGAGCATTTTATGTTGGCATTAATTTCCACCTTAAGAGTCCTTTTAACTTCAGTCGACGATCTGCTTTCCCAAGCGGGGTGAGACGTGCGAGGGAAGAAGAGGCTGGACGGCTGTGGTGTCAATCAACAAGGGTTAGAAAGGGAATGTGGTTGCCACGGTACCTGATTTATTGACTTCTCAGTGACCATTAATTTTTAATGTGATAACCAGGTTTTCAAATATCTACTTTTGGAGATGCACCTGCCGAACTATAATAATGAACATTCCTGTTGATAGCTGGAACAACAATAGGAGAGAAAACATTAAACCTGAATCATTACAGCAAGTATTCATCAGATGAACTGCCAACCCTGAGACTTTTAACAGTAGTGTACCCTTGCTCGTAAATAAATAGTCCCTACAAAAAATATCTTAAATAAGCCAAACGTTGATAAACATTACAATATTTCAAACGAAAACAAGTTGTAAAATAGAAATTGTTACCGATAAGTCATACTTGTTCGTATGAAATCCGAAAATAAGAAGTACTACATCACTCATTTTTCTTTCTTTTTGTTTTTCGTGAGTCCAGCACGTAGAAGTAAATGAATCATTCCGTGTTATTATTGTACGTAATTCCTTATCGTGACTGCTTGACTTCTCTTTCAAAGAGCGAGCCAGCGTTTGCTGACCTTGTTGGAGTTGGAGGTTTGTTATTTCGTTCTTTAAAAGGAAGTAGGACACATACCGGGCTGATCAGGCCCGTAGCCAACGTGCGCTAGGGGGGGCTAAGCCCCCGTAAGTTTCCTTGCCCAGTACCAGTATTTTGCATACATGTATAAAAATTAAAGGCCAAACAAAAACATTTTAATAATTTTCTGTAGATGCTTTTAAAGGTATATTGGTACAAATTTGTACTTTTATACAGTATATTATATTCCATTATCGAATCGCATGTAACTTATGAATAAAAAAATCAGCACTTTCTACATTGTTTTAGAAGTACTTTCCCATAGCAAATTTCAGAAAAGGTGCCCTTTGATAACCCCTATCGAAGTTGTAAATTCATTTTGCAAGTTTATTATGCGAGAAATGATACAAAATGGTATTCAAACGTGAAAAAACGTCATGTGATAGATAATAAAGGGGCATTGCTAGATATATCAGTTATGGTTCGGAACGTGCATTCCGATTTTTGTAAAATTAGAGAAGTGAGATAATATGTTTGCGAGTGTCCCCTAAAGTTAGTTTCATTTAAAAGAGAATATGCATGCTCTCCGTATACCAGGTGTACCGGTTTATTAATAATGCGGATTTTTTTTTTCAAGGGATGGCCTTGGCTTGGCGAGTGCTTTAGATTCGCTGTGATATGTACGCTGTTTTCTTCTAGTGCTGAAGACCAACAATTGGAGGAAGATGCGTGTCAAACTCAAAAGCAACTTGTAGAACGATTAAACGTTGCTCACCAAAAAATTTAGGATCGTTTACAAGCAATAGGAAAACCCTTAAAGGAAGAAAAATGGGTACCACATCGACTGACCGAACGAAAAATGGAAAAGAGAAAAGTCACAAGTGAACTCTTGCTTCAAAAGCACCAAGGAAAGTGCTTTCTGCATCGACTATTGATTGGCGATGAAAAATGGGTGTATTTTGAGAATCCCAAACGCATAAAATCACGGATTGATCCAGGTCAACCATCAACATCGACTGCAAGGCCAAATCGCTTCGGCAAGAAGACGATGCTCTGTGTGTTGGTGAAATCAGGAACGTGTGCTGTATTTCTAAAACCCGGTAAAACCTTTAATAGTGATCGCTACGCTACCGATAATAAATAATCAATTGCATCACACGTTGATTGTCAAACGACCGCAATGGGCCACAAGACACGGCAAAGTGATTTTGGTTCGCATGTTCACACACATCAAAACTAGTTAAAGACCGCTAAAGGATCTTACCTGCGATGTATTAACCCACTCGCCGTATTTACCAGATCTTGCTCCTTCATGTTATAATTTGTTCCGATCAATGGCAGACGCGTTGTCTAAGCAGCACTTTACTACGTACGAAAAAGTGGAAACTGGGTCTCTGAATGGTTTGCCTCCAAGCAAGTGAAGTTCTATTGGGACGGTATCCACAAATTACGAGAAAAATGGGACAAATCTGTAGCTAGTGATGGACATTATTTTGAATAAAAAAACTTATGTCTCTCTTCAACGTATCTTTTTTCTTTGCTTCCAAGTCCACATTATTAACCGGTACACCTGGTATAAAAAATGCTCTAATAAAATTTGAAGTATTCACTTCCATGAAACAGCAGTCTACCTACACCATCAACTTAACTTCTTTGCTAAATAAAAAGCCCAGCTAACACAGCAAACAATCTCTGAGATCATTAAGCCGATTCCTGCCTGGGACATACAATGATTCCCCCCCACCCCCACCCCCCCACACACACACAGGAACTCGGCAAACTTCCCCTAATAATATAGGGATGGTTTAACATATTACGTACTTACTCTATGGCTTACGGAACTCGCAAGTTCATCGCCGTAGTAACAAATGTTCGCCATCGGGATCTATCCTAAAAGCACAAAAAAGACCGTAGGCACCATGGGGATTAAGGACGATTATTAACAAACCAATAGTTTATGTCAATATAGAAAAGAACGAATTTTAATTTACCATTTTTTAAAAATTAAATTCCTACGTTTTTAGCTGAATAATTTACTGTTAAAATTAAGTAAAATTATAGCTATTTTCGTGAATTTATAAATAACTCCAAAACAGAAGCTAATTACGCATTGGTACTAATGACTCTTTTCATTTCTTTATATGTAAACATGCATCGTATACCTTCCAAGAATCGATTTCGATAATTAAAATCCACGGTGCGTTTCAATTTTTACCTTCGGGTATGGCATATTCCTGGAATTGCTCTTTATTCTTCCATATCTGTTGATAGTGCCACTAACTTTCCTACTGACTTGATCGTATCTGTAGCTTCCTGCGAAAATCCTTCGCTGAGTCCTCGTAACAAACGGTCAAATAAGGGAAAAGAAAAGATTGACATGTATTTCTTCTTTGGAGGGAAACTTATGTGTTGATTCCACGTTGACATCTGTCAACCTATTTAGTATTTTCTTTTTCACTCTTGGTCTCTCTCTTTAGACATTTGTTCTACTTCTCACTACAAATGATGAAAGTACTCCTTATTTTACGTTTCTTTCGATACAGACTTTAATGTGGAAACAGATTTGACTGCTGTCACCAAATCCTAGCTTTTGGTTTGCAGTAATTTACTTACATTTAAGATAATTTGCAAAAGAGAGTGCATTATTTGCATTGATCAAGTGAAACTAAAGACTCTAATCGTGACACTAAATTCTCTGTCATTATTTTCTCATTTTGCTGACGTGTTGACGCACGTATTTGGTGTAAAACGTGAATGATGGAGTCAAAATGTACTAATGCCAGCTTCAGCTATGCAAGTTCACCTAATGTCTGAAAGTGATTTTATGGAATGGAGTTTACGGTACTTCTTTCTGAACAGCCTCAAAGGTAGTGTGTTGGATCGCTTTTGATTTATGAAATTATATAGAAGCCAAAAACATGTTGTTCTAAAATGAGAAGTGCATGCGTCTACTAGGTAGTGAGTATAACAATGAACATTCACAATCTTCGGTTTATTGCTTTGCACTTCGCTTGTACACCATTTAGTTGCCCCGACATCGTTGATGGACCATCAAAACACACAGATATCAGTAATTTCCAAGAAATTCCAAGATGTTCGTGACACTTATAAATGGTATCAAAAACATTTTTGACAACAGTCTGTTCCAGGGTGAATAATCCAATGAAAACTTCAACTACTTTCCAGATACTCTCATTAAAATAACGTACAATTAACTGAGAGCTGTTCACTATGTACGTGTACCCAAACAGCCCATGATGTCGAGCCCATTGGATGGATATTGACCCGATATTCTGTGCTGCTAAGGCAAAATCAGTAGTTTCATCAGCTATTATCAGTTTTTACATCCATTTCATCTTTCAGGTTTTTCATCATGACATTACCGTTTTGAAAGCGGTTCCTAAGATACGTTGCATCTTTCTCTGTATTGTTGATTAAATCTCGAAACTCTGGATCTCTTTAGGCAGTCAACAAATTCTACAAACAGTTCTTTCTGAACATTTTTTTTAGATTCATCGTGGCTTCGCAATGGTTTACCACATAGTATCCAAACGTATTACAATATGAATAAGTCTCTTCATCGTTTCACCGTTTTGTGTACGACTTTTTTCTCTCTTCGTAATAAAAGTGACACTCGTTGTACCGCAAAGAAAATCTTGTTTTGCTTTGGTCCTAATTTTATGAATATTAAACAAACTGTGTGCTCAAAGATTTAAGTTTTCTTCCAATTAGAAAATCCTCTGCTCATGAATGCAATGTCTAATACTCGTTGTAGGCAGGATCACGTGACGCCAAAAAACGGTAGTTAAGGCAAAACGCAGCAAGAAGCAAAAAAAGAAGAAAAAAGTCTTAAATAGCAAATTCAACAAAACGCAGTATCCCTAAAAATACTATATTCAAATATAATACCACGGTAACCGAAAACCTTTTTTCTGAATTCCCAGTTTTCTTCTTTGGAAATCTTGCTAACCCAGAACGAAGTGAGCCTTCAAGAATTCTATTCCGAAGTTCATTACTGTGTTTGAAATTATGGTCTCGAGAAAAATATACGGTCCAAAACGGGATGAGATGACTGGAGAATGGAGAAGACTGCATAATAAAGAACTCCATGGAGTCCTGCTGCCACAGGCTGTTATACGTAGCTATTCCATTTACGCGACAATCAAATTACACGACCGTGATATTTACGTTCACTTTGTCTCCGATTTATGGAAAATTGTTTTGTTCCATTCAAAATCAGTTTTTTTTCTGGCGTATTTAAAGTGAACTTCCTGGGTAACGCCTTTTAGCAAGCTATAGATCGGAAATTTCACGTTTGGTCCAAATGAAACCTCCTTTAATCGACCCATAAATGATGATAATATCCAAACAATAGAACCAAGTGTAAATTTAAGTACAGGTTTTGACAAGGGAATTCTACTAGAAGATAATCTTCGCTTATTGGCGGAAACTCCCCCCCCAAAAAAAAATCTAGATATATTAAAATTTCCGGAAACAAATAGAAGTTTTTATTTCTGAGCTTCCTAAAAGGTGTTACCCAGGAAGTTCACTAATAATGTTATAAAATGTGACTACTTAACGGAAAATAGTGGCTGGAGTTGAAACCAAAATTAGCTAATCATGTCGAAGAATCTAATTTTACAATTTAATTCAAAATTTATCGGAAAACAGTACGCAAAAATGGTTGAACAAACATGTCGCCTCCCGAACGGACGAAAACATCACCAGAATTTGTGGACTGATTATGGAATACCGTCGCAGAACCACTGACGAACTTGTTGATTTGTTGTAGCGCAAATAACAGAATTGTAGGTTTGAAGTTGGGGCACCACAACAATTTCAGCTCCAAGGAGTTCTAGAAAAGCGATTGCGGATTGTACAAAATTAAAGCAACAATTTTTTTGGTAGTAATCTAGTGGAGCTGGTTGTGATGGATCAACTGGATGTAGCAGTGGTAATATATTAAATTTAGACTGTGCTGTTTTCGCTAGGCCTGTACGCAAAAATGTTCGGGAGGGGCAAACCGAATTTGGGAGGGATGCTAAATGCTATTCAGGGGTTCCGAATGTTGGTGAAAATGTTGAAAACCAAATTTTGTAAGGGAAAGGAGAAGTGAAAAAGCACTTAGAAGGCAAAATAAACTTGAAACGCACGGTCCAACTCAGAAATGAAAACTGATGCCGAATTAAAGCTAGCTGTAAAAACATGTTAAAATGCCACTTTTTAACTAAGTAAATGCACCAAAATACGAAGTAAAAAATAGATAAATAATTGAAGACAAACTGCGACACTGAAAGTGATGTGAAAGCGACCCATCATATCAGTAGTGAGTAA
This sequence comes from Lepisma saccharinum, assembly GCA_022664845.1. NCBI lineage: Eukaryota > Metazoa > Arthropoda > Insecta > Zygentoma > Lepismatidae > Lepisma > Lepisma saccharinum. Next base: position 1,947 of record JAGDQP010016281.1, on the reverse strand, counting down.
CCTGATACAAGACGAAGCGAAAGGCAAAATATTCTAGCTCTTTCTCGCGCATAAATACTGAGGCAGAATCTCAAATCCCTTTTACACTAGATTTGTTCGTAAAATTTTGCATTTCATATTTATTAATGAATATAGGCCTATACTTTATAATGCACTTACTTGGCCAGAAACTTGGGTACGTGCGTACGACTTTTCGGATTCTTAGAACTTTTGGGGCCATTCCTGTCCGCCCCCCTTCCTTCCTGCCCAATAGGGGAAGGGCAAAATAGATCGCTTAACTTCAACAGCTTTAAACAGCAACTAAAATTACGTACAATAAAGTAAATCTTAGGTAGAAGTTTCTTTGACTATTCAATTTCCAAGTGGAAAAACAAGAATGGAGAACGTAACTTATATACGAATAATATTATTAAAATTTTTAAGCAGTACAATTTATTCGCTTTGCCCTATTATACAGCAGTGGGGCAAAGTCAATCAACATAAACTTACAGACAAAGGTTCTGGGTTAAACGCAAAAACACGAAATATGAATTATACTTCAAATTCAAACTAAGAACGATTTCAACATAATTATTATTCACTTAGAAAATATCTAAATACGTGAGTACATATTAAAAATGAACATAAAAGGAAAGGAACTTTTCAAATAAGAACATCACTATTCGCTTTGGTATTGGGGCAAATGCAAGGTGCCATCTCGAACGAAAGACTGTCTATGCCACATGTACGGCATTGCTGAAATTACTTCTTGTGTGAAAACAAAGTTAAGATAGCATATTATTCGTTCATACAAGAGAAAGATTTTGAAAAACCTACATCTTGAAAATTTTTCAGAAAGGCGTTTTTTCTTTTTTTCTTTACCACACAGCACCCAGGCGTTCAATCTCGACGACCTTCTGTCCCTTCACTAGTCAAGTCACAATCCACAAAGCAGTTCTGCTACTATCTCTTATTAAAAGGATGTAAATTCCATTATTCCCTTTGCCTCATATATTCACTTTGCTCCACTTCCCCTATACAGAACTTGCTGTATTGTATGTTTCCTTATATAATATCTTGAACTTTTTACATAGAATTGGGAGGCCAGCTGCCCACTCTGCCCCACCACACCCTTGTGCCCATGCCTATGGATTTCCATGACTATAGTTGGAGTAGTTTAGCAATGTAAGGTATCGTGAGACGACTCTTTAGAAGACAACATTTTGTTCATTTCTTCAACCTGAATAATCATCACAAATCTTCAATGTGAATCCAGGAAATGTGAATATATTTAGTATACTAAACTTAGTGAAGCCGATATTCAAACTCTTGTATGACTGCAAAATCGAATATATATATATATATATATATATATATATATATATATATATATATATGGGCAACGCCTTAGCCGAGCTGGTCTACCGGTTCCCGTAAGATCACCGAAGTCGAGCAGCTCTGGGTCTGGATTTGGATGGGTGACCGTTTCAGCACTCCAGATGCTGTTGCCTGTGCGGCGTCCACCCAGCGTCGTGAGGCCAATTGGGGAGCTACCTGAATAAAGAGGTAGCGATCACAGTTGAGGGCTTCGGCTCTCCTGTCACAACACGTCTGGTCAGCGTGGGAGCAGTAGACCACCTCCTCCCTCCGGGAGAGGCCTCATCCAGTAGTGGATTGAATATGGCTGTGTATTATTATATATATATGGCCGGCAAACAGGGACAGGACCGGCAAACCAGGACTGTCGCCCCAAAAGGCTTCTGCCACTAACTGGGAGAAGACCCCTTAATTCCTTTTGCTGAGACTTAAGGGAACCGACCGGGGGTTGACGCCTAATGTCCAATCCATACGTTCACGTCGTGGGGCCTGTTAGTACCCAAGCAACTGCTTGGCGAACGAACATGGATGGGCTGCTCACCAACCCGCATTAGCTGACAGCGTGGTGAGTCAAATGTCAGCACCCCTCCT
>JAGDQP010016280.1:0-37095 GCA_022664845.1 Lepisma saccharinum | reverse complement strand
ATATATATATATATATATATATATACAAGCAGTGTTCTTCGCTATATTTCTAACCTGTTAGAAAGAAACTTCAGATGTTCCACGCGTCGATTCGCCACTCTTCGAATCACGTTGGAGCCATCTATACGGCACCCCCAAATACGTAAAAAGTGGTTTCTGCCCATGTGCATGACTGGGGAGAAAACTTCTGAGATACGACAATTTTGTGTCAGTTTAAAGGCTGGCGCTTTATAGTGTGTAGTAAGCAATTTCAAAAAAAAAGACCGTAGAAATGACGTAACGACCAAAGATTTGTTTCACTTTTTAGGTATTAATAATAATTTAAGGTATTACGTTTATTATTTATACATTAAACTTTTAAACACTAAATAAGATTGTCAAGAAGAATTGTATCCATATAATCAAATGAAGTAACTTTGAATCGAATACCTACTGAAGTAAATGTATATTTTGCGCAGTGCTCAATAGATGAAGATGATGTTCCTATCCCGGAAATAGTTCAGACTTGTGGACATAATTTAGGATTCTCAAAATGACATACGGATAATATACAGGATGATAATGATGCTGAAAGCTTTACGGAGATAATAAACAGTAAGAAATTATGTATGAACATGGCACTTAATATTATCCATAAGTTGCACCGATAGTTGTACGGGAAAGTTGGTAATTGTAACACGAAGTGATTTACTAGCTGCTATTTATAATTTCATTCTACGCACAGCGGAAAACATAAAAAACGCTGATGTTTCTTAAACCTAATAAACCTCCTGGCTCCGTTTAATCCTCCCGTCCAACCCAGTTAACCTCCCCCCCCCCACTTAGCAAAATACTAGAACGCATACTGGTCAGACGTCTTCACATCCATCTCCAGGATCATCATTTGCTTCCAGATTATCGAGCAGGCTTCAGACCAGGACATATTATCCAGGACCAACCACTCCGTCTTAGCAATCATTACAACACCTGCAAACCATCCTGTCTAATATTATTCGACCTAGAAAAAGCTTTCGACAAAGTATGGCACTAGGGACTCATCTGGAAACTTCTACAATTTCGTCTATCCACCGCATACAACGTTATATTTACAACTTTCTCACAAATCGCATTGCGTATATAACCATCAACAACGCCAGTTCATTTCCAATCTTCTTACATACAGGAGTACCACATGGATCTGCTCTCTCACCGCGACTATACATCATGTTCTGTTCTGATGTATGGCAAACATACTGCTTTACCTATATGAAGATGATAGTGCATTTCTCGCCACCGCCAACACCATTCAGCAAATAAACAGAACCATGCAAACCGCAAAAGACACCTTTCATCAATGGTGTAACTCTTGGAAACTCACAATAAATGCTTCAAAAACACAAGCCATTATACTTCCTCCAATTAAACAAAGATCTAAAGTTCAACGAAATCCCACTCTTCTCCCCTTGCAAATACAGCTCACTAGAATTAAGCCTACTACTAATGTCAAATACTTAGGACTCATACAATCATCATCTTACCTAGAATGCCCACTTGAAGTATCTTACGACCAAAGCCTACAATATACTAAATCTAATAAAACGCCTTACCGGTATAACATGGGGCCTCACACCACTTGCCGTTCTTAAAACCTATAAAGTTTTTCTACGTCCTGTCCTGACATATTGTCATGTAGCTTGGCTGGCAGCGCCGCAAAGATTTTACGATAAACTAAAAATACTAGAACGACTAGCGTTTCGCTTAGCTTACAGAATACAATTACCTAGTCCCACTGCACGCGTCACTATGCATCATATCTTGTTCCACCTTGAAACATTACGACAGCGCTTCATCACTACTCGCTATGAAACTTTACACCCCTACTATTAGACACCATGCACATTGATGCAACCTACGATTCTCTGCGCCCACCCAACATTACAAGTCCATTATCACTCCTGATCAGCATATAACTCTCAGTCTTACCCAACAACCATCCAGACTTACCATACCTCACAGCCTTCTCTGCCCAACAACCACCAAACTTCATACTTTCATCACATGCACAACAATCCTACTGTTACTAACAGGGCACTAAATGTGTCCATCAGCGTCCCGAATCGCCCCGGTGACAGAAGATAACTTGCATTTGTCTCTACTAATTTCAACCCGATGATGTAGCGTGCTTTCAGCTCATAATTTCATTCACCTAAAATATGATAATAATGTAAAATCATGATACTCCTAATGATTTGTTGATTGTAATAAAAGAAATGAAAATAATAATATCTTGTAAGCGCCCTTTGCCCTACTCCTATACCTTCATTTCTTTCATATTATGACTTCCATTTTTGTATGAAGACCTCAGTAACATTCTGGGTAGGAGATAGTCATGGCTTCACCATGACTATCAATTTGTAAAAAAAAATCACTGATTCTTCGAGATTGTAGTTAGTTTCTTTCCAACTAATCAGTGACCGGCCTAGCACAGGTTGTAACTTACGTATATACTTGCTATCACTGTAACACTCACCCATTAAGAGGGTTCATACTGTCTCCATACAACTATAAAGAAATAATAAATACTTGAGAGCTTTGAACAGGAAATATGAAATTGGCAGAAACTAAGATAATAGTCGATCAATATCTATAACTGTGTACAGAGGAGATGCAATTAATATACATGTTCTCACCAGATGGCACAAAATACATTAATGTTACAATTTAGTGCAGGGATGTTTTACAAGATTGATTGCCTTGCGCAGCTGTAAAATCATTTCCTGTATCCAATGCTACTCTCAGTAGTACGGTTTTGACTGCATATGTAGCCACTATTTAGATATCCAATATACTATTTCAAAACACTTTCAAATTATCCCTTTAAAATACCTTTTCAAAAGTTTAGAAATATCTAAGTCATTCCTATTTAATGCATATATTTACGGAACATAAATTCTATTTCTATTATGTTTTATTATCACATCGAAGAAAGAAACTACCAAATTATGATAAGGTAAGACTTACCTAAACAGGTATGCAGAAACATATAGTTGTGTAAAATAGTTAAAGTAAGAGTTGTAGCAGATTTAAAAAAATTAAAGCTTAAGAGGAACAATATAACACAATTTTATATTACTACAGCAACATAAAACATTGTTGCTCGTAAAGGTTATGTTTCATTTGACAACAATTGTATTATATATAGTATTTATACATGAAAACAGAAGATATATGAAAAAAGTATTGAACAGCACTTTTGCCTTTCACGAAACTCCTTCTAAATATTCGATTTATTTAAATCTACCAAAACAGAGGACGATGTAGATGTTTTCAGCAATATTTGTGTTACTAATATAATAATTTCCCTATATGTTATGGAAACATGGTTGGCAATTATATTTCTTATTTATATTGTCTAACAGTGTTAAATTAAATAGTGGCATTCGAATATTTAAATAAAATATCTTCTTGTTAAAAATTCAAAACATATTTGTTATTTGTAATAAACAATGCAATTTGAATAAACTTAATAACAGAGCAAAGAGCTCTTTCTAAATATTACTCCGAATAGCTGCAGTTGAAGCTGCGACGCAAAAAGGTACAATTACATTACACTCTCAAGATAACACAAATAAACATGATGTAATATCACCTTACATCTCGAAACTTTTAGAAACAAAATACAGTAATACAAGCCAAGTATAAATACACTGCATGACTTTAAAAATGGAACATTACGAAGTGGAGATAGCAGCCCCAAATTTGGAAGATACATACCGTAAGGTACCACTAGCAAATTTACCGCTGCATGCAATGCATGAGAACGTGGCGACAGCGGAACAGAAATGTTAAATGTCAGTAGATTGTGGGCCTACCATAGGCGTTCAGAACAGTTGCAACACAGAATTCTACAGTGAGTGAGTTCTTGGATGTCCATCTGGGCTATTGAAAGTCATGCGTCTTCGACACGATGCCATAGCTTTTCAAGTGTAGTTGTGGGAGGTCGATAGCGTGAGGACGTTGTGCAATGATGGGCCAGACCTGTTCAAATTACGATAGATCAGGTGCACGCACGGACCAAGAAAGCAGATGAAAATTGTATTCAGCCAAGACGGCTTCGACGTTACTTGCCATATGCGGGCTGGCGTTGTCCTGCTGGAATGTTGTCCCCGGCAGGGCCTGCACTTAAGGGATCACAACGTAACCGACAGAATTGTGATGTACGTTAGCTGGTCACATATCCGTTAGGAGTCACAAACGAGCACGGAAACCAATGGCACTATACACCATTACACCATGTACCGGATCGAGGAGGCGATGCAAAATGCAGGCGTCGTCCAGCCTAGTGCCAAAGTACCGTCAGATAAGGATGCGACAATCAAGATATTGCAGAAGTAAGCGGGGTTGGTCTGAAAAAAGGATGTCCAGCTTGTTTAGTTGGACTTGGTCTTTTGTTTCTATGATTAACAAAAATAGTTCTACTTCTACGTTACGTTACTATTCCTGAGGTATAGTAGGTAATTTTTCGCAATTGTCTGGAGAAACCTTCTGGTTTTTAGTAAATGAATGTACTCTTTACACAAATTTTTACGACATTTATTAGTTATAATATACTTGCATAAGTGTTTAATTTGGACAAAGTGAAATGTTTATATGGATTCTGGTGAAATAACGAAGCCATCTTAGCACTACAAAGTTGTTTAAAATATAATTTTAATACGATTCTTCCACATGCTCTGTTACAGAGATGAGAACACCTATACAGGGTGACAGCGTTTGGGAGTTGAAAGTAGACATCAAATCAAACAAAAAACTATATGGACGCAAATCGCAAAGCGGCGTCCTTTACGAGTTATAGGCGTGGGAAATTTGGCGGCACGGAACTTTGAGACGCTATAGCACAAAGACGAATGGCCGTACGTTTCTTCAGCATACTTTTCTAGGACTCACGCACACACGGTGAAAAGTCCTTCAGACCTCCTTACATCCCTTCACCTATCATGCAGTTTTGTGTTAGTGCAAACATTGAAACAACGTATGTCATTTCCAATGTAGGGTGCAGAAGGTAACAGGACAATCTACGAGTTGACGACGACATTTTAGACGACAAAGTAATGCAGGCAGTAGAACATACTATTTTGTGGGTTCAGTAATAACGCGTTACCAAAATTACTCCGTACGTGCGTGTGGTAATGCAAATGGAGAGTGCAACGTAGTATGAATTGATAACACATTAATCAACCCTTGAATACACGAATCTTTCTGGTATGGTAGACACTTATTTGCTGGTAGTTATGCAACCACTCTTCATATCTTTGATTCTGTTTGCACTATCGACGTGGCACAGACGAATTCTACTTTAATATTATATACTCTTTCCTTTCCTGCTCATTTTCACCGATCTTTATTTGCAAACATAAGCGGAATCCCTCACTTGCTTTGGGGAATCCCTTGCGGAATTGTTCTGGAGTTTAGATTTTGATATTTTTGGATACAACGCATATGACTTCCTTTATGAAATTCCACGCCGCCTGTGTCACGGCCATTCGTCTTTGTGCTATAGCGTCTCAAATTTCCGTGCCGCCAAATTTCCCACGCCTATAGCTCGTAAAGGACACCGCTTTGCTATTTGTGTCCATATAGTTTTTTGTTTGTTTTGATGTCTACTTTCAACTCCCAAACGCTGTCATAGGAATTACGGAACACCCTGTATAAATACGGATTATAGTATACGAGCTTATAGATAGGAAGAGTATGTAAATAAAAGGTAGACATAATATGTAATGTTCTGTTTTAATGCAGTTAAATGAGGAAACATGATACTAAAGAATAAAATTTATGTTTATGTGATTATTTCTGAATACAGTCCCATACATATATTTGGAAGTGAAATGTGGCACAAAATGTTGAACATCATAAAGGTTTAAGATGTATGGGTCCTAGAAATACTAATTTTAACCTATATAATATTTTATCGCGCATAGAATAAGAGGCTCATGAACGTCTCATAACATAAGAGCGATGATTTCTACAATTAATATATACGAATATACTATTACTAGTAAATGGAAACAAGATAATTTTTCGGCCATAATTTGTTCCTACAAACATGGTTCCATGTTTCAGCATAGAGGACTAGTCAGTAAGGTGGAGCGAAAAACAAAAGTTCTTTATTTTTCCTTCCAACGGCTTTTATTTTTTGCTTTTAGTGTTCAAAAGTTCACAGCAAAAATAGTTTTCAAAAATTATGATCTCTTCAGGTTCCATAAGGAAGCCAAATTTCTCATTTCTGAGCGAAAACCACTGATTCATATATACGAGTTATCTCAGCCTATTTAAACTTTCCCAACTGTACTATTTTGGCATTAAGTAACCTCCTAGATTTAATAACACAGTTTTTGTGTCCATTGTTGGCAATATTGAAGAAAGTGACAAGTGTTATCAATGTAAATCAAGAGGTGTTTGTAATTTTATCTAATATTATCAGCAGTAGGTGGTGATTACAATTTGTGCCTTGTGGCTAATAATTCAGGACGGGAGTAGTGCTGTTACCGCCCATACAATTTATTTTATTTTTATCTTTGTAGCTAATAACTTTATTGTTCTTTCGAATTGTATTTTGAAGCCCTGTTTCGTGTTTACAAAGTGTCTTTATAATTTTGGTTCAAGTGTTTCTAATCTAAAATGAACAAAGCTACTCGAGTGAAAGTGCAATGTGAGTTGGTAGGGACTGCTGCAGTGTTACCAGAACATGTTCTCCCAACATATGGAGATGTACTAAGGTACTATTATCTTTTTGACTCATTGGAGAAAGAAAGAAAGATTCTTTAACAAAAGAAATACGTTACATTGTTCTTAACAGTAACATAAATGTTTGAGAAAAAGCGTCGTTACACACCGTTACAAAAGAACTGTTACAACTTTTCATTTAAAAGGTCTTATAATGGGTAGCGGAAGCTCAAAAAGTACCGGGCTTATAAAACCAGAAGGTACAAATTTATTGATCGCAGCAGTAAACTATTTGTTCATGCGAACGTAAGAATATAATCCCCAAAGATGAACACCAGTTTTGACTGGACCAACGGTCTGACCGAAAAATGGTTATTGACCCAATTGATGTTTCTTATTCAGAGAAACTTGAGCACCAGCTGGATCGGAGAACAGAGCTCTTCCAACGAGTCAAAAATTGGCACTGATATCCCAATCGAGCACTTTACATTTAAAGAAAAAGGGCACAGTTAATGTCAGTTCACAGAATTCACATCAGGAAACCAAAAAACACTTACATCCTTCGTCTGATGAAACTGAAAATGTAGAAGGATTTTTGCCATCAAAGAATCCTGAAAAGACTAAGAGTGAACAAAACCATATGACAATAGCCAACTTAGCAATCGCATATGATCGAATGAAAGTGTATGACTGAGAAGCCTCTTTGATTGCTAGTGTGCCATTCAAGATTTTGGTTTTGATTGTAAAAAATCAATTGATCGAAGTAAGTTCCATAAAGTTAGGCAGAGCACAACGAGAGGCAAACTAGATGAACGAAATAGCAAGATATTTTTGGGTCTATATTTTGACTCTCGGCAAGATTGCACATAAAAGTGCAAAAGGGGAATATAACTTGCACTGAGGTCGTAACTGATGAACATATAAGCGTTCTGGTAGAACCTGGATCTGAGTTTTGGGAAACGAAGGGCATTAGTTGGAACAGCTAATGGGATAGTACATTCACTGAAAAAATTCATTTTCTGAAATGAACAGCATACAAGTGAATTTTGTGTACTCGGAACTGGTGTGAATACAGGGTGGAAGGGGTGGGTCTATCTCACTTGGAAGTACATTTTCGAACGACATTCCAATGGATGGTTTTTTTATTCCACTCAAACGAGTTGCCTTTGCGGCACTTATTTCGGCACTTGTATTGCTCTACTGCTGGACCCAATAGCTACTCTGGGTTTGTTGGTAAGCTGTTGGAAAATTGTGAGAACATGCCTGTCGTTTCCGTTGATGTTTTGGAGTCTAACATGGCTGAAATGAACGTTGAACTGGACAGACAAGAAGTACTTGTTAGATATTGTGAACACAGTTCAAGCTGGGAATATTTTATCAGTTTTGGCATTACGGAACTGAGGGATATTACTACAGCAAACCACATCCTTTGCCTTTATGTCGGCATGAATGATCCATTTGACACTCTTAAAGCTTTGGCACAGTATGTCGAAGTGTGTGTAGAAAATGAGTGAGATGAATTCATTTTGAATAAAATTGTCTCTCAAAAAACAATATGTAAACTGGATATCAGAAAACTTGTTTAATTGAAAATCAATTTCTCAGCCCCATTTTTAACTGCTATTTTTGTTTACCAAAGCTAACATTTTGAGCAAACTGTGATAAGTTTTATATTAAGTTTACAAGTGCCAAAATACGTTGCAATTTTTGTAGTGAAATTTAGTAATTCTGTTCTCCCAACAAAATTGTCTCGTACCTATTTTCCATGCTAGTGTAAACCGAGTGATTTGTAACAGATAATTTTGTGCTCAGGAAGCAATGTTTTAACATATTTTTGGCAATAGTTTTGTTTATTGAAATAAAGCATTGAGTTTTTAATTTGCTGTGTGTCTGTTAATCACAATTGATAAAACTTTAATGGATGAGCTCTGTATTACGGAATACAGTACATTAAATATTAACATTTGGTTGAAAAAAGGAAATTTAGACTAGTGACTCAACTTTGAAGTACTTATGGAACGTGAAGAGTTTTGTTTTCAGGAAATGAAATTTTGCTTATTTTATATTTATGTTGAAAGGCAAAAAATAGACTCATTGTGAATTGAATTTTGAAAACAAAAAGTAGTTGCATTTTCACTCCAACCTACTAGTCAGTCCTTGGTGAAGCATTCTCTATAGTTAACATCATCATTCATACAATTTGTATTTTTCATCTGTTTGTAGCAAACTAAAGTAAAAGAAAAGAAATTATATTGTTCCTGTATGTATAATTGGACAAGTTTTGAAACCAAACCACTCTTTAGATATTACAGTAAAGAAAGATGTGAAAACTAGTTCCAGATGAACTTACAATATATATTTTACAAACAGCAAGGCGTGGTGCCATCTAGTAACATAGTTTAACAATCAACGCGAATATAATAATTATCCCAATTGACTGGAACAATGTTTTAATCAAGTGAATAATCCCACATTGTGAATTCTGGTGTTTCTATTCATCAGTCATATATTGTTAATTTAATTACAGCTTCTATGTCTGTGTGCAAAACGTACAACACCTACGATGATTTGATTGCATTCAGATAAGGATGTAATAACCAGAGTGACTGTCCTCGTCTAGCTTTGTAAGTAGAATATACAAGAGAAAACTTATCATCCTCATGTTCGACTTACTAATCCGATTTTAATTTTACTTTCAATTTTCGGTGTTAAATTTTTCATGCGACGATCCAAGGACGAAGATACAATATAACAGTTCAAAACTCTGCTGGACACTTTTCTTCTGAAGTAAACATGTTCATAGAGATGTCCAGTCGTTATAGGCTCGAAATGGAGATTTAGAAATAAAAACAACGTACAAGCAAGGGAATTTGTAAGGATATTGTATATAGCTTTCTAGTTCTAATTATATAAATTCCACCAAAATAAAAGTTGTGCCGCCAAATTGGAAAAGACTTAACCCCGAACTTTTTCGAAGGAAGTCACAGGTTTGGGTTTAGATGGATATATAAAACACACGAATTTGTTAATCTGTATAAATTATACCACTTTGGATTTACAATAAAATATACTTTCATATGTTGTAAATCCTGTAGTTCTTAGTTTGGGAAATAGATGGGGGGATTTGTTTTTAAATTTAACGCTTAAAAATTCCCCTTTTTGAATTTATCGACTCTAACGTGGTAACACTGGATGGAATCCAAACCGCAAATGTACACAAATACACAATAAAGATAATCTGTATGTTACACGTTGATCCAAGGAAAACAAAGAGAAATATAAGTTGTATTTCTTAGTTCTGTGCTTATCTGAACTGCATACATAACTGTACAAAAGCTGAAGTATGTGTTATACCTCCTTCAAACCACAATAAAATTGGCATTCCATTGGTGTGCGGGTGTTGTTTATAGTGTTTAATATAGGGAAGTAATGGAGGGAATTTTCGAAAATTTCATTCCAAAAATTCCCTCTCTTCAAATTATAGCGTTTATAGAACGGCAACGAAAACAAGATGCAATATTGGTAAATATACATTAATACATATTAAAAACAATTTGAAAGTGTCTTGTCAGTCTAACAACAGTTAGCGTGATCATAGGTATTGAGCAGTGACCGTAATTTAAGAAATAAAAAATGAAGTGTCGATCAGGTTTTTTTTTTTCAAAAGTTTAGATGATTTTATTATACCGCTTTCTTCGTTCCTTACATGAAAAAAATAGCTGATAAATTTGTAGTATGATTAGTACCAGATAATCCTTGGCATGTGGTACACATTGGCGAACAGATCAGTCCAGATCTTATACATTCACAATATTTGTTAGAGCATAATGTTTAATATGCACAGAACACTAGTTTCATCAGTTCGAGTGATGCGGGCTGCTTTGAAGAAATTACGGGAGCAAGTATTTCATTCCTATCCATCCATCCCCGTAATAATGGGTCCAGCATATTCCCCATCCAACTTTGCACTTGAAAAATATACTCTCATTGAGCGTTGTGAAGCCGCATTACTAGTTGGAGGAAGCACATCAAGATCAAAAGCTCGATGTACTTGTTTTTGGCTATTAAATGCTGTATCTATAGTACCTCAAGTTATCGAGGTTTCCATTCTTCTGACAACTGAAGCAATTTCCTCTTTCGAATACGAAGGCATACTGAAAATCTTTACAGTCGACCGAATTTCATAATCTTTCCGAAGAATGTTTAGAGCTTTCATTTTGCCTTGATTGTAGAGGCCTGAAGTGGTATCACAGCCTGAAACAGCATTAGCAATAACAAGCACACCACATAGGTCACCCAGAGGAGCTTTTTGTTCTGGGAAGCTGAACAATGTCTCTTTTTCACGCTTTGAAGCCGGTCTAAAGAGATATATATTTTGTCAGATAGAGATGACTTTGTATTGAAAGTAACAGGTCCTGACCAGCCACAACGACATTCGATCATTGGCTTGTTTTATCTATGGCTACTGAGACAATCAGAAATCTGCATTAGATTCGACTGTCCATGATTGATTCTCGGCAGTGACTTGATAGAATATCTATGAATTATCTCTTTTTTCTGTTGTTCGCAAGAAAATCAGCCTGAGTAGTTGTTAGTGAAGCATTTGGATTTATATGTTTATTAGTAGATGTTTTCGTAGCAGTTCTCCTTTGTTGTTCACAACTCTTTATGGTGTCATCGGTTGGATACCACGAAACAGGATAGTACATGTTTCACCATAATCTGATTTTATGTAGAGAATGTAGCTTTTGAAAATATTCTGATGTTTCAGGTCCAGACCATACGGCACTTAAAGCACGTTCTCTGTTCCTGAGGATCTTTAACAACAATTATCATGTTAAAATGTTGCTGCGTATTGAGATGTATTGTTAAGTTGTTTATTACGATCCCAGAGTTCATTGCTGCTAGGAGAATGACTTTGTCTTTATTGTGAATGATTACAGTACCGGTTACAGTGAATACATTTAGTCATGTTCCAACTTCCCTTAAGTCCTTCATGAACATCCTTAATTCCCTTTCCTATAATTTGATCACAGGTCACTGTATCAGCTGCAACCAGTCCTTAAGCATTGTTGATCACTTCTCCGGGTTCGATTAAATGGATTATGATTAGATTAGATTAGATATTTATTCGTCTGTGTAGTACATATAAGTCGTGACCGATCCCACATAAACAGTTGTGAACAGCAAAGTAGAACTGCTAAGAAAACATTTACTAATACACATATAAATCCAAACGCTTCACTAACAAGTACACAGGCTGATTTTCTTGCGAACAACAGCAACAACAGACAATTCATAGATATTCTATCAAGTCACTGCCGTCAATCAAACATGGATATTTATCAATTCGAATATGATGCAGTCAGTCTCATTATCTCACTAGGGAATCTTACGAACCAAGTTCCGGGCATTTTCGCCGGACTGGTTCCAAAAGAGAGGGAACAGGGTAGGAAGTCAGAATGTTAGATCATTTTGTTTTCGGAGCAGGAGTGTGAGAGGCAGGAGAACGGGTTAAGGGTGAACTGGTGCTTCGGTCCAGTAAAACTGTACCCGTTTTCCTTTGCCAGTTTCTCATAAACAAAAGCAGAGAATGAAGTGTAACTTACCATGATTATAGGTAATGCTGTTCTACACTAGAAGCGACTAATGTGAAGCACCGTCAGTGTTGTCAGCTGTAGACATTTGCAGTTTTGTCAGAATATTAAAAGCCCGAACATATTGGTGAAGGCAGGGACTATAACGATGAAAACGTGAGTTATTGACAAAGTACAGTTTATTCTAGTGCTGTGTACTACTTCGCCAATACTACTGTAATAAGCACAAAAAGAAAGCAAAATAACACGAAACAGCAATGATGCGAAATACAAATGATATCAAGATATTAGTTGAAAATATATGATAATTGGTCATCAAATGCTGTTGAGTCCATTGTTATAGACATTCGCTCTCCTCTCTTCTCTCTTTCCGTTTTCAGTGGACACGTACGCTAAAACCAAATTCTTTCCTACTTTCTTGCTTTCACCTTTCCTTTTCTATGTCTATAAAAATATTTATGTGATGAAATCTTACAATTCTTGTGGAGTGCTGATAAACCTGTTGTACATTTTTATAGGGATTATAACGTTTCCTTTTATTTGTCATTTCAGGATGAATCCGAAAGTGGTCATTCGCCTGCTGGTTAAGAAATTTGGCGTATCTGATGACGCACCATCCATTGCAGTGTAACAGCCTAGTTGCTGTTAAATTTTTATATTTATTTTCTCCCCTTTTATTTTCTTAGTCTCCGTTTTATTTTCTTTCTGTGTGTTCTCCTTAGCTCATTCTCTTTGGTCGCTTTTAGACTCTTTGAGCGTGTTTCGTTTTGATTTCTGCTTTCGATTTTTATCGTTATCCATCCAGGTTTTCGTTAGTCACGTAGCAATGACTTGGATCTAACGCTTGTTTTTGATTGGACCCTAGTCAATGCTTCGTAACTTGTTTTTTGCTGATTGGTGTGAATCAGCCATCTTCTCCGTTTGCTGGGAGAACTGCTCTCCCACGCCATGTTAGTTCAGTTCCAATTTTAATGACGAGACGAATGGACGTATGAACTTTCCGTCATCTGTACTTCCGAAGCCCTGTCTACGAGAGGTAGATATAAACACAAAATTTAGTATAATTTTCGATTTCGACTGATTTCGTCCATTCCGGTAAACTATATTATTCGAATTAAGAAGATTAAAACCGATACAAGTGCTATCAGGACTTTTCAGCGGCGAAATTACTTCGAAATATTCACCGTATTAAATTTATTATTTTATTTTGAGATTATTTATTAAAATGTACAGTATGTTGTAAATTTCAGTATGGGGCCGCTATTAACCGAATTCTTACATTACAAGTATCGGTTCGTTAGGTTTCAATAATCATATGCCAATTTTCGTCTCCAATTTCCAAATCCATTCGAAATTCCAGGTTAGCAATGTTTGACATCTACCCCATATTTACATTACTTAATCAAATTAGCAACATGTCTGTTCGATTATCTTTACGTACCGTTTTGATGTTAATAGTAAATTTTATATTATTCGACATGG
This sequence comes from Lepisma saccharinum, assembly GCA_022664845.1. NCBI lineage: Eukaryota > Metazoa > Arthropoda > Insecta > Zygentoma > Lepismatidae > Lepisma > Lepisma saccharinum. Next base: position 23,311 of record JAGDQP010016280.1, on the reverse strand, counting down.
TTCGATAATCTTGGTTTCAACTGCAGCCACTATACTCCGATAAAAACGTCATATTTTATAATATTATTTTGCATTTTCAAGATTTATTCAGAACGTCTTTTGTATAAGGTAGTAATCATCTGTGATGACGTCACTCAATTAATAGCGTTAAAGTGATTCTTTCTTTACGAAGTATTTTGGACTAAAACTTCTTTCGTGTAAGCAATACTGTGACAAAACTTTTCTAAATTATATAACAGTGTTTTGGGAATAATTTGTGAAAATATCAACAACATTTATTAATTATTATAGAAATTATGGACATTTATATTTGACTACGCAACTTTCAGTTCTGCTTAATTAATTCAATGTACACCAGATAGATCATTCAAATTTGTTTGTTCCTACAACACAACAGTAATACTGTTCAGATTCTTATGAGATTATCATAGCCGAAAGCGTGCAATATGTAAATTCAGAGTAATAAATTGGAATTCTGAATTTTTTTTATATTTCTTCGAACAATCTTCGTGTTTATGTTCAGTGAACGTAGTGTAGAAACCTCTCAGTTAACCAGGTACGATCTAAGGCATTAGTTGATAATCTTCATACAGTGTTTAGTAATATTTGTGATGTGCAGTGAGTTATTTAATGTTTGCCTTGATATTTATTGGAATTTAGTTACTAATCTTTAAGTGAAATTGACAGCAATTGATATTAAATTATTTCTGTGTTTCGGTAAACATATCGTTTTGAGTGATGTGATTTTAATTAGATTAATTCGGTTCATAAATCAGTAGGCCAGTGGTAGGATTCTTTCGCCAGCTGAGAAGTGACAACTTGGGAAAGGAACTATATATTGAATTTCTGGTTATTTCTGCGTTGACATATGAAGTGACACCAGCATGTGATTTGTGTGAATAAATATTATTTCCATTTGTGCGTTATGACAGGACGTTTGGATTGAGTTGCGACCGTCATTCGTTTGTGTTCGTTCGTCTTTATTTCAGGAATTGCGATTCCAGACTACAGGTGTGGGCCCTACTAAGGTAAAGGTAAGACATGGTCTTTTGCCACCCTGTAGACTTCGAAGTGAGTAAAGACACAGTATGAGTCACATATTAGTCGTTATGCTTATCATCGTTTGAGATTATTTCCCAAGTAAAGATTTGCGTTTTCTTTCTTAATCTGTCGCTAATCTGAACCAGCTGGTACTTCAGAGTATGAACTGACGATCTAATTAAAAGATTGGAGGTGTCGCCTTACCGGTATTTCCTCCCTCGATCTAAATTAATTTTCTTTACAGCGATCACAAGGATCTGGAATCCTCTTTCCCAGATATTCTTAAATCTGGAAGACATTTCTGCGCCGCTCGTCTGGGGTATAGAAAATGTTTGGAGCTAGAGGTTAGGTTAGATGCGTTGCGTGGGTACTCTAAGCTCCTGGTGACCCTATTTGTGTGTGTGATCCTCTTTTGGGATCTTAGGTTGGGGGCGTTGCAGTTTTTTGTGACTCCAGCCAGGGTTTCCGAAAACCGAAGCTTTGTGTTGCAGCAGATCGGGAAATATTCGACCAGATATGTGCCGAGTTATTGGATGAACGAGTGATCGTTGAGCGGTATGAATCTCTGACATATGAGGACGCTCCTGTCCTGGATGTTAACTCAACTGATCGTGAATATGGTGATGAGGATATCGACATGACATCGCAAGCTATATCAACGCAACATCTGCCGGAAGTGTCGGATGAAGAAGAAAGACCGTCATCTCAAGGCAGTAGCTCATCTATGTTCCGTCACCGGAAAGAAAGAAGAAAAGAGTCAGCGAACTGTCAGAAGAATAAAAAGAACGGGCATTCCAGTACTGGATAAGCATAGTTGGAGAAAAGAGAAGATCTCTGGCATCTGTTCGATTCAAGTTTCCAAAGATCAAATCGATTGGTGTGATACGGAACTATGAACGATCTCGAGAAAAGATGACGTCGCGCGTGAAGATGAGTACTATAATCACCAGAGTGTTTGAGCACTTCAAAGAAATGTCTGCACGCAATGCCATAATTCACGACAGAACAATTAGATAGTGGGCATTGCAAATCAAACGCCAGTTTGATCTAGATGATAAACTGAATTTCAAGGCATCAGATTCATGGATTTACAAGTTTAAGAAAAGGAACAGGATCGTCTCGCGATCAATTACTCATAATGTCAAAGACCTGCTCCTCCAAAGAGGAGGATATACAGCGGAAATCAGATTAATTCGTCAGAGAAATGAAATCCTTGTTCATCGAACATTTGGTTCCCAAACAGATCCTGAACACAGAACAAAGTCGTTTCGAGAAAGAAATGCATTCAGGACCTATGGGCATTAAACGAGTATATGCAACTGTAGAATCTACGTCGGCAACGACGCACTCATACATGATAATCCCTGTAATCTCAATGGACGGAGACCTACATTCGCCGATGTACATGCTTTGTGCAGAATCCAACCGGAAATTTCCTCAAAGCAAACCAGCTGATCCATCAAATGTTATGTCTTATGCTTCTTGCTCTGCTAACATGAAAAAAGATCAGAAGAAAATGCTGACCAATGTATTCTGGCCAAGTGTGTCTACTTTATACGAAGAACCCATGCTTCTACTTCTTGATTCGTGGTCAGCCAGTACGGATTAAATGTTAATCAAATCAACAATTCCAGAAAACATTAGTGAATTTGAATGGCGTTTGATTCCACCAAGATGCACATGGCTCATTCAGCCGCTTTGTGTCTATTTCTTCCGCCCGTATAAAGCATTTGTTAAGTTCGTGACTGATGCCATTATAGCGACCGAAGAGTTCAACATCTGGCATCTGGACAACTTCATTCGTCTCCAATCCTTCACTCATTATCAGTTCTCGTCCCCAATGTTTCGAAACATGATCAAGTATGCATGGTACAAGTCAGGATATCTGGACGAAGAACCGGAACCATTCAGGACGCCGATGCAATACTGCTGTGACACTGTTGGCTCTGAAGTTTGTTCATCAGATCAGTGCAGTGTATTTTCATTCATGAGATGTGCTCATTGTAACAACACGTTTTGTCTGAATCATCTACTCATTCACAGTCTGATTAAAATAAATTGCACTTAACTCGAATTTCCTGATGACTATTTCAGGATTCCTGCTGATTTTGCTTATTACCACTGAAATCAAAATAGTATTGGCGAAGTAGTACACAGCACTAGAATAAACTATACTTTGTCACTAAATGACGTTGACTTCATCGTTATAGTCCCTGCCTTCACCAATATTTTCGGGGTTTTAATATTCTGGCAACACTGACGGTGTTGCTTCATTACTCACACTAGTCGCTTCTAGTGTAGAACAGCATTACCTATAATCATGGTAAGTTACACTTCATTCTCTGCTTTCGTTTATGAGAAACTGGCAAAAAAAACGCGTACAGTTTTACTGGACCAAAGCACCAGTTCACCCTTAACCCGTTCTCCTGCCTCTCACACTCCTGCTCCAAAAAAAATCTCACATTCTGAGTTCCTACCCTGTTCACTCTCTTTTCGAACCAGTCCGGCGAAAATCTCCGGAACTTGGTTCGTAAGGGTCCCTTGTCAGTAGCCTAGGTAAAGCAAGCACATGATCGAATGTCGTTGTGGTTGCTCATCATATTGACCTGTTACTTCGTCTCACTGCAAAGTAATCTCTGTCTGACAAAATATATTTCTGTAGACCGGCTTCAAAGCGTGGAAACGAGACATTGTTCAGCATCCCAGAACACAAAGCTCTTCTGCGTGATCTATGTGGTGTTCTTGTTTTCGCTCATGCTGTTTCAGGCTGTGATACAACTTCAGGCCTCTACAATCAAGGCAAATAAAATTGTTCTAAAACTGAAAGCTCTAAACATTCTTCAGAAAGACTCTGAACTTCGGTCAACAGTAAAGATTTTCAATATGCCTTCGTCTTAGAAAGAGGAAATTGCTTCAGCTGGTGAACAATTGTTACTTCGCTTGTATGGTTGTAAGAAGAGCGAAAATCTCGATAACTTGAGGTACTATAGATACAGTAATTTAATAGCCCGAAACAAGTACATCAAGCTTTTGATCTTGATGTGCTTCCTCTGACTAGTGATGCAGCTTCACAGCACTCATTGAGAGTTTCTGTACAAGTGGAATGTTGGATGGGGAATATGCTGGACTCATTATTAGGGAGATGGATGGGTAGGAATGAAATACGAGTACCAGTAATTTCTTCAAAACAGCTCGCATCACCCGAACAGTTGAAACTAGTATTATGTGTATACTGATAAGATCTGAACTGAAATGTTCGCCAATATGTGCCACATGTCAAGGATGATTTAGAACATAATGTTAGTGCTAACCTATGAAATGATCTATTTCCTGTGGTAATAACTCCACATTTTGTGCAATGAAGATTGGTTATATAAAAATCAATACTAAAAATTTAGCTACCTTTTGTTTCAGGTTTCATGTAATAAATGAAAAAAAAAGGGGTATAATAAAATCTTCCAAACTGTTGAAAAGAAAACTGATCGCCATTTCATTTTTTATATCTTATATTATGGAGACAGCTTGATACTTTTGATCACGCTAATTGTTGCTGGACTGACATGATACTTTCAAATTGTGTTTAATATACATGTATATTTACTGACACTGTATCTTGTTTCCATGCAGTGTTTTAGTTCTATGAACGCAGTAATTTGAAGAGAGGGAATTTTTGGAATGAAGTTTTAGAAAATTCCCTCCATTGCTTCCCTATATTAAAAGCACAATAAACAACACCCGCTAACCAATGGAATGCCTGGTTTATTGTGATTCAAAGAGTTATAACACATACTTTATCTGCAAGTAGTGATGAATGCAATTATCTCTGCGAAACGCTTTTGTACAGTTAGGCCTAGTTGTTTGACAATTCCTGGCAAAGTTGGCAGTACAAATGTATTCGCGATGGGTAGAATCCATTTGGCGCGGAGGTGCCATGCTGTTTTTATGTGAAACGCTGAAATTCAAAGTGAATTATATATGGAATATAATACATAAATGAGGTACATTCTGATTACGTTTAATTTCTGTAGTAATATGTAAGGTAATATTAGCTTATAGTTTCAATCACAGTTTTACGCTGATCAATGTTATCTTTCAACATAATAACATCAATAAACCTAAGCTACCAGTAACTACTAGTAGAACATGGAGAACCATCAAATTCAAACAAAATTTCTCAGCTCTCCATGACATATGACGTATCAACAGACGTACTCTGATCACTGTCACGTTCAGAAAAGTAGTTTTCACTTTCAATTGCACTTGAACGAACTTTCACTTGTAAGTTCGTCCATACATTTATGAGATACACCATATTTGCAGTAGGTTGTGCACGATAGTTTTCTTTCTTTACAACTACAATTACTACGATTACAACATACGCAACTGCAAGCAACCCTCTTGATTAGTTAAGATGGCCCACTCCTGTCAACGCCTGTAATTGGGCTACAAGTGTCTCCATGTATCTATTATCCATACATGGCTACTTTTACAGTCGGTGGGTTTACTTTATCTGCTGATTTCCGGAACATGGTTTGTAGGTGAGCTCTTTTCAGATGTTCTTTCAAAACTTCCTCTCTAGGAGGCAAAGATTTTAAGTTATCGAAAATATCTTCCTTAGATATGAATAACTTATATCTTAGTTGGTTCATTGAAATCTTCCTTATATGCATATATAAGAGCAAATCCGTCTGCCTGTACTTAATATATCGTCTTCTTTGTTTCGGCCTATGTTTCTCAAAAGGTTTCAAAAACAGATTTTCTTCCTTTAGCAGCAACTTCATTGCCACAGCTTTACCTCTTCGGTATGGAAAAGAGACACTGTCATAACTTGTGATCGCATATGGAGGCAATAGTTGCAGGCATTTTTCTCCCAATCTTGCAGCATGTAACGGTACTCACATTTGAATTGTATAAATAAATTCAGTTTAATAATGTTGCCACTATGTCGCCCCTGAAGCTTTAAATTGTGTATGATCGCTTTTTAAATAATTAATACAATAATAATCATATAAAATACAGATAAAGCCTGATAAGAATAGCAATTTGCCTAGCTGAGCTCTTTTATAAGCATTAAATGCCGTATTTGTATTAATTTCATACATACCTATCTAGGCACAAGTTGGAGTATTATGTATTATATAGAAAGCACAAAATGACTTGTTAACAATTCTAATTGTAAAGTATATGCATATGCTAAAAATAAGAATTAGGCCCAGGTATGTGACTTCGGGGATATGACATCACGAAACGAAAATTTCCGAAGCAAGGTGTATCACGTGATAACCAGTAGCATACAAGCAGGTCCTGAGCAGTTCTGAGTCACAACTTCTCAGGCTAAGGCCAAAACAACAATTAGCTCTCTTGCTTGGTATTTGCTTCTTGGACATTGTCTGCCAATAAACCACTATTACCTTAACATCTGTTTCATTCTTCATTGATCTTACCTTTGTGGCTATGCCTTATCAGGTATTGCTTTGCATCTTATCCTACAAGCTCTTATTCCTTGGTGTTGGCTCGTCTTCAATGGGCAGGTAAACGCTATTATCCAAAACCCATTACCGGTGTCGGCTCGTTTTCAATAGGCAGGTAGGAGTTACCACCCAAATCACGGCTCTGGCTCGTCTTCAATAGGCAGGTAGATGCTGTATCCTTTGTTCCGTTTTGTCTCCAATAGGCAGGTAGGAGCTCGCAACCTAATCTCAGCTCTGGCTCGTCTTCAATAGACAGGGAGAGGCTGCTTAACATATTCCTAAGGGTCATCGGCTAGCCTTCAATGGGAAGGTAGATGCTTCGTTCTTGGCCCTGGAAGCAGTCCTTTACCATCCCTTTGCTCTGGTTCGTCTTCAATAGGCAGGTAGAGGCTACTCAACCAAAACCCATCTATTCTCTCTTTAACCATGTTTCTCTCTTCCACTGATAAATAATTGCCTTTCAGCTCCGCGTAGGCAATCCCACACCCAGAACCCGTGGCGGATTGAAGGTATATTGCAGGCGTATATACTCCTGGGGTCATATCAGGTATATCTAGCGGATAGGGTCATCTCGGGACATTTCAAGCATTTGACATAATATCAATGACACAACCGTTGCATGTTCTTATAAAGAGAGTACCATCGGGCTGATGGTTTCAGACGTAATACAAAAGGAGAACCGAGACAAGTTTCATCACTGGTGATGATGATCTGCACGATACAAACTGCCTTTTCTTACCTTCTTTCACCATACAAAGAGCGGAAACAATTAGCGGAATACCTGCTTCCTTGTGACCATAGCCACAGTGTTCATTATTTACGTTTCAGAAGCTGGTTTGGACTAGTCACATCGCACAATAAAGAAGTTAGCTGTGTTTTTATTTTTTTATTACTCATAACTACACTTCGAGGAGATAATATCGTGGAGGATAAGAGGACAAGAAGAGATGTAATTCCACGATAATGCCTCTCGCGATCATGAGACTTGATGGACTGCGGCCTATATATATCAAACACTACAATGACATCATGTTCTCTACTGCAGGAGTGAGTTAGATCAGTGTACAGATCATATACGGTTCACTTAAGAGACCACTGAATATGATACAGCATTGCGTTTCCATCAAAGAGTTTAACGTCACGAGATACTGTCTAAGAAGACAGAGCCAGTTTCTTCATAAGAACACTTTATCACCTTTTCTCATGTTCCCGTGCTCATCAAAAGAACAGAATGCGAAGTGGAAAGTTCAAAAATGAGAACATGAGAGAGATCCATATTTCTTTTTTATGATATGCCTTATAATCGACTCTACAGTTCATCAACATCGTAACACTCCTTCTTTCCGATCTTAACTTCCTTCTTTAATGAGGCGAGGGTGTTGATAGTTTTGATGAGATTATGGTATATGTTTGGGGCAAATCATTGCTAAAATTTGAAACCACTCTATCTCCAATCGACAGAGCACTTTTACGTTTACAATATCGTCTGCTGTCTGGTCAGTACCAATGTTAACAATCCTATTTACTTCAGTGGCCAATACATTGCTAGAAAGTTTTTTTTTTATCTTTTCCTTATATTTTGTATCAAGAATAATACGATTTTTTCCTTCTTTATGACTGTCTGTTTTGCAGTTCTAAGATCGTGGTTTATGATGACAAATATGTCGTCCTTTCAGAAAAATGTCTTTCATTTCAGGATTGAGAGCATTTTCAATTTCGATTATATCAATCTCGCATAGTTGAAAGTTGCAGATGTAAAAGACGTAAGGAACCACATGCTTGAGAGAGTATAACTCAAGTAGACCGTCTCTCTGTGACCTGATAAATAAGTGAACAATAACAACAGGATTCGATGATCTTGTTAACCACTCTGGAACGGTCAGTTCGGGATTTGTAGAGGACATTACAATTGCTCACGTATACTTGTAGAGTTCAACTGAGGTAAACATGTGAGTGGGATGTGAATTCATTTTGTCAATAACCAACTTAAAGATAGATACATTGATTGAGAAAACGTTTTTTTCCTTGCCGTCTAACACCTTCGATACTTCATTTACTCACAAAAGCGCACCTGCAATCTACATGATATACAGGGTCCGGAGCATTTAAATCAGCTGTAGCTCCTTCTACCCATATCCGTAACTCTTCAACTAGATAATCACATCCTTCGTGACAAATCTGCAGTAACTCTTCACTCACTGATATTCCTGTTATTGTTACTGTTGAATGAAATGGATAAAAAGGACGCCAGCTGTGTGGATTCTTTGAATCACGTTTCATACATTCTTCACTACAACATACACAATAATTTTTAAATTAGAAGGGCAGTACTGTTGATCATCGTTTGCTAGATACAGACTGCAAGCTTCTTTGGGTGTTACCGTGGTTCTCTCTTTTGGGGGTGCGTTTTATATGATGTTTAGGGATGTGTGTAGATACACAGCTCCTCTGGCACCTGATTGTACAATATATAGCTTCCATATGGAATACAGGAAAAAGAAAATTGAATGAGTATATTTCTTGGAATTTCAAAAAACAAAACAACAACAATAACAAAAATAACTGGATGGCTTCAAAATTATAAATCGTAAAGAATTCAACTATATATGCCTGAAATATTAGATTGGTTATAAGTTATTCTTATCCTAAATATTGGCTTCAAAAATTATTTTGCTGGACAAGAAGAGCAGTTTATTTTTATTTTTGTCAGAACTGCTGTTTACGAAACAGAATGGGCCAATTAGTTCAGGATTTACACTTGATTATATAGCCAGAGCTTTACAAAACGTTCTGTATAAGTGACGTCATTACACCTAGTACCAAGGTGATCTGATAAAGAATATTCCTTCTCAAAAGTGCTGTTTCAAAACAGATATTAGGGCAATTACTTCAGCGTTTATACTTGAGTATAGTGAGATATACATAGAAAAAAAATCTGTGTCAGTGATGTCAGACTAAAACTTGCTTATTGGTGATAGAGTGTCATCACTCCGAACTTGAAAGAGAACCTACCTGTCATAACAAATGTAACAGAACGAGGATCTGACAATTACTTGACGTTTTAAACTTGTGTATACCAAGAGATACACAAATAAAGTGTTCTGTGTTAGTGACCTCATACATGACGTCATACTGAAAATTGGTGAAAGGTGCCATAGCGGCATCACTCGGATTCTGAAAGAGAACATCGCAAGGCATAAGAAAAGCAAAGCAAAACTTTATACCGCAATTTACGCCTCTCCCCTATCATTTCTGCTGGACTATTTAGCTACTTAACCGAATAAATTAACTTTTTTGGTTCGCATTTTTTTTTTAACTTTTTCTTTCTTATATTTCTGTCTCACTGTATTATTCGAGGTAGAATCTTAGCATTTGTCTGCCGTGAGAGAGGGAAATCAGAGAAAATCTCATTCAGGATGGTCGGCACCGATGATTTATTCTGACACATTCTGATTACAAGACAAACACACTTCTAAATATTCTGCCCCATTGGTATAATCATTGCCGGCAATCTAATTACGTAATTTCAAATATTAACATTAAATATTTCGTAATATTACTTGGTGGTACAGCGAAAGTATAAATTTATGTTTAGTGGTACACGAGGCTAAATGTTTGAAAGTCCCTGAGATAAACTATTGAAAAATGTTCACAATGAATGTTTGAATTTTTATGGCCTTTACGTATCTAAGGCCCGGTATAAGGTAGGGGAAAGTAGTCGGGAAGGTGTCGGCCAGGCCCCATGTTAAAGGTGCCCGACCTTTGCCTGGTGTGACTGAGGGAAACACAGGAAAAGCCTCAGTCATGTTCGCAATGAGGAACTTGATGATATACGAGATTTTTAGTCTGAGATAAAATGATTAATAATAATAATAATCCCCAATAAGGGGTGTATGGTAGTTATTTACGAGAAACAGTACTTTTATTGGTCCGATACGATCCTTTTGATTTGAGGAATTTCTATAACTGCTCTACAATAACAGAACGCTTCCCTCGCCGCTCTGCTCGCAGCTCCACTATAAAAGTAAGATTTCTCCGCATTGCTTACAGCTCCACTATAAAAATTCCCTAAGAATTTGCCTCAAATATTAGTCACATTTCCTACGACTGGTGCTCATGCTTCTCTCTAGCATTTAACCTAGTAACATTATGAATATTATTACTAAATGCTTCTACTGAATTAATACGTATACCAATGAAATAGCTGAATTTACAGAAAGAGCTTTTTCTGCTTCAATGACGCCTAGTTGAATTGAAGTCAATTAACTTAAGACCGTTAGACAAATCTGGCTCAGGCCGGATTGATGATGATAGGATGAATTGGTGGAATGAAGAAAGTGGACGGAAACGGGAGAATCCGAAGAAAACCCACACACACGGTGTTTGTCCACCACAAAGCCCACATAGCGAGAGTAGGGATCCAACTGACGACCACAAGAACCAGAGGTAAGCGCCTTACCATTTGGACCCCTCGGCCCACGGTGTTTGGTGGTACATCTAAAAACATACAACATCCAGTGAATGTATTTAGAAAACAAGGAAGATGTCCATTGCTTTTTTCATCTCTGAAATCTTCCACTCCTGCAACGTCTTTCACAGATTCCAGTTCTGAGGCAGTAGAAATTCTATCTTTGAGTTACATTTGCAAGAAGCTTAAGACCGTTCACACTGTAATAGTCAACGCTTCTTATCATATAAGAATTGTGCTGACGCTGTCGATGTGCGTCTCTAAATATACAAATTGTGCAGACATTGTACCTGCGCGTTTTGTAGGTTCTTGACGCTTGAACTTTTAAGCACTCGAAGATTATGAAGACCAAGATACTCTCTTTACCTTTTACCTCCAGTGAGGTGGGACTAAACTTGGCATACAATGAAGTCTGATCTAGAGTGTTTCACTCTAACAAACCTCGTGCATCAGAGTGTTTCACCCTAGCAAATCTCATGCTAAGTTAGAAAATACTTGTTCAATTTAACGAATGATCAATTCATTATATTATCATGAACCAAAATCCGTGACAACAACAGCTTTCAAAGACCCTCCTCCATAGCCCATTTCGTCATACTCTCGTAATAACCAACTTGAACATACATTAACCTAAATGAGGACATTGACATAAAAGATTTACAAACATAAATATCTAATCAGCTATTCATCGAGAAACATATCTTCAATTACACTATATCTTAACATGAAACATACGACAATCATATATTTTCATTCATGACCTGATCTTAGTCATGATCTTAGCATACATCGAACTTGAACAGCATTCAAGAACCAGTGAAATTCCTAAAGCCATACAATTAACGCTTTACTTCAGTTGCCGCTCATAGTGCAAGACCTAAACTGAACTAACCTAACTCTAAAGAACCTAAACAGTATATTATAAACCAACCTAAACTAAAGTTTAACTCATGCCTACTTTGCCAGCTATCAATATTCACATGTCGAGTTCGCTATACCACTGAACATTAATCTAGCCTAACCTAACCTAAGTTGGCTAACCTCTTACAACATATTTCTCATTGCATTCTCAACGTATTTACTAAATATATCACTTATCTTTTTTAGATCATTTCACTTACTGCACCGAAGACATTCATTCGATAATACAAACGATATCAACAATCAGAGTTTCTTATTTTGACCCAATCAAAGGAGATCAGGAAAGTAAATGTTTCCAGAAGAAACATAAAAGGACCAAAAAATAAAAGCTATTTTTTATATTTTAATGAAGGAAAGCAGATGAAATTGTCCAACGACAAAAATAATATATTAGTATTACTGCTTCATATGCGCTGGCAGATATTGATAACCTCCTCCTGAAAGTTGGTTTAAATGTGATGAATGTAAAGCATAAGGACACGAAGAATGAACATCTTACGCTGGTGTAGGGTCCTATTTCGGCGATTAGCTACTTGATTAACGAATGGAAATACAACTAGGACACATTCATTGGCGATGTCTACAAAAAATGAGATGAGGTAGTTGACGTTCATAGTGTGAAAAAGATTATTTTGCAGGTAGTATTAGCCGAGTGGCCGTGCGGTTTGCGGCAGTAGGCCAACGGCACGAAGGTCCTGGGTTCGAGTCCCGGCAGGGTCATGATTTGTGAATTTTAATATCTAAGGTGCAAATCATGACGGACCGAAGTCCAAAGTTCCTAGACTGGCTGATATAAAAATAAAGATTAAGTTTTTAAATGCAGGTAGTAATAATCACGTCGTAGACACAAATTAATTTTAATGAGAATATTTTTCATTAAATTAAAAGGGGTAGAAGTAAGGTGGGCGAGGGAAAACAGTAAGCCTTATAAGTTGCCGGTGTATTATCTGGACAAAGTGAATGAAATGCCAGTAATTGCAAAATTGTACCAGTACTAAAAAACTGAATTATTTTAATGTTTTTAAAATGATAATGTCTAATGGAGTGAATCATGGCAATATTAATTTGAAAGCTTAAATAAATACTTTTTCAGAAATAAAATAAGGTGTTTTAACTTAGTCGTTTGGCCCGTGCTTCCTGTTATAAGCAACACATTTATAGTTCAATCTTTTGTTTGTCTTGATTTGATTTCAAATTATGAATACCTACATTTTCGTAGTCAGTCAGTGTGGCACATTCTCTGTGTGGAAAGGTTAGAGAACAAATTATTTTGTAATAACTTTTAATATCGTTTCACAATAGTATTGTTGTAATTTTTCTTTCAAAAATCAACAATCAAGTACTAGAAATTACATTGACGTTGGTGTTCTCTTGTTCAGTGTGGAAGTAATTAATAAACCTACGAATTTTGGTTTGAGTTAACTTTTTATATTTCATCAAATATCAGTGACTTAGATTTCTACTTTAATTAGTAACCGATAAGAATTGGTTTTTACTTCACAAGGTAATTGTTCCTTCCATTTTGTACTTTTAATTTAGACCAAGAAAATAGAATAACAATTGTAGATTGGATAGAAACCTTTAAAGTTAGCAGAATAAGGAATACAAAATGTGCCTATTGAATAACCAGACTGTTTCTATATTAAGTTTATGTAATTTGTGTTCTATTCCAAATTTATATACACCTAAATCAGAGCCGAATTCTGGGGTGGTTTAAAAGTGCTCCCACTCGCTCAGCCAAATGTAAGTAATTTACTTTTACAACTACAGGGAATACGTAATAGGGTCCCTAACAGAGTCTTTAGCCCAGGACTGGATTCAATAGCCCAGGGACAAATTCAATAGCCGAGAGACAAATTCAATAGCTCAGGGACGAAGTCAATAGCCCAGGGTCCAAAATAGCTTAATCCAACACTGATCTGCATAATAAGACAAATCACTCGCTTGCAGCCATTTTCTACTCAGTTTCTGTTTAGAATCCTAAAGCAATATGTCATAGCTCTTTTGGAATGTGGCTGAAATCATAACCGGAAGCAAAGCAAACAGATCTACCCAGGCGAGCTTGATATTGGAATCTAATATTCACATTAAGATTGAAATTAAACTGCATGTTTATCAAAATTTATTGCAAGCACTTCGCTTTATTAGAAATGAACTAAACATGTTTAAGGGGTTCGGATAGATCTTCCCTTAATGTGGTGTCACACCACCAAATTCTCGAACACCCATTCATATTTTAAGGCTACAATCGATTTAACACCGCTAAACTCTATTTAGGCCCCACCTAGCTGAAAATTCTAAGGGAATTCCTCATTGTATTCGTTATCAATAATATATTCACATCATGGACCTAAATAAAAACCACTCCGCAACCCATATGGTGCTGAGAGGCCAACGAAGTTTGGGGGCGCACGAACTTAGTGATAATATAGGGCTGCTAAATGAAAGTTGTAGGGGGTCGCAAAGTCAGTTACGCCACTGCTTCACATGTTTCTTTCATTGTAATGCAAAAGAAATGTGGGATGCTTCCACCTCTTCTATGCAATGAATTGATGAGAACAAACGCATACCTAAAATTGAGGAACCATCGTCACACTTTACATTACTCATTTACTGAGTTAAAATACAGTTCCTGTCCATAAGTCTCGTAGGAAAGTCATTTCTGACGGCTGTTCTCTTCAGATCTTGTTAGTATGTGTCTAAATAGTTGTAAATTACAGGGGTAGATTTTTTGTGGCGTGGACAGATTTTCTATAGGGGCGGTAACCATTTGGGGACGGCAATTTTTATTAGTCATTGAAGAATTTTTAAAACATGATTGTGGCTTCGGTTGTAATTGTAGAACAATAAATGAGGGTAATTTTCTTCTCAAATAGTCCCTGAAATAACCCTAGGTATAGATCGCTAACGTAACGATGCAAATATAGGATGGAGAAGAGGTACAAAGTCCAATTTTGGTTTAATTTTTGAAAATTGTTTTTTATTCTCCTAGTGGGTTTCCTTATGACATCCGGGAAACCACGACGGGGATGCGGAGGGGGGAGAATATCAGAATTCTAAATATTTTTATTTACTCGTTTTTGTCCACGGAATCTACTGAAAAAAATACCCCTGACCTAAAAAATACAATAAAAGTGATATTGCGGTTACTCCATACAGAAGTAGTTTACTCTGCACCGTTTAGAACTCGAGAACTAACTGCCAGTTTTGAAAAGATGGCGAGAAAATAGGTGTTTTCCGTTTAAGTCATAAACGGTGGTTCCTATAGAAATATTGCAGCAGTACAAAATGAAGGATCGTACTTTTTTCTTTCTGTGTAACTGTTACAATTTTCGCGCTATAACGGACGGTTACACAGTTGTAATCGGTTTTAATGTTGTAAATTTCAACTTTTAACAAGAAAACGAATTTAAGAGAGATCTGTTTAGATTTCCGGTGACGCAAAAATTCGGAAACTCCCTGTAATTTGAAAAGGTATCGGGACAAGAGGAAATGGATAGGTTGACATTTGATGTCATTGTAACCGATAGAACTTTTAGTCATAATTATATCTACTAGCAACACTAAACTTTAACAAGGATGTCCTATACATACAGTCACGGCTCGAAATTAACTTTTGGTAACACCGTCCCACAGGCCCAATGATATTTTTTCTTCACTGGTCCCTCAAAAATCTTATTGGCTATTTTTCAGATCAGTAAATAATTATAATCAGCGTATTTTTTTAGTCCATTTTTTATATTCATTCAGGCTACAAGCCTATCTATATAAGATACGAAATAATTATTATAACCCTGTAAAAATCCTATGTTAAAGCAAATAAGCTCATACTTAACAAATAGGAATGCCTGATGTCTGAATTATAACACTTTGTTTTTATTACACTAAATAATTTCTTCGGAAGAATCTAATGAAAGTCTCGGACCGTAGGGAGAAATACCGATAAGTGAAGTAGTAATTTTAATTCTTCTTTTTGTTTTCTCAAGCTTCTTTTTTTTTACATAAGTATTCTTAAACTGCTGTTTGTTGCATTTTTGAAACCTGCAAAAATTATATAATTTGGAGCATATATGTTAATTTCTGATATTTGGATTTAGATAAGTAGTAGCCTTTAACCAGTTTAGATGCTAATTTATCATGTAAGTTCCTAAGAATTACCGAGAAGGATTAATAAATAAATATGCTACACAACTGGACTGACTTTCCTAAATTCAGTCCAACACCTTTTCGATTCTTGTTTTTCTTTCTCAATTTGCAAACTTTTTGGTTTTCGTTTCGTCGCTGTCATCACTAGTGACATGCAACAAAGGTGGTTGAAAAGGCCATAAGGGTCTTACCGTCGCCACGTGAAACAAGGTGTAAATATACAAGATATGTAATGGTTTTATGAACAAAACCAAAGAGCCCTCGTATCATATTAAATTCCCTTTACAGCCAGGGACTATAGGGTATTCCGTATGCTCCTTCGTGAAGAAATCAAGGGACTACTTTTAATGTGTTCATAGATTTGTCAGGATATCAGAATGCTTTGATGCCGCTTTTACATTGGTGTCGTTTCAAAATAACGGCCATTTAAAGAGGCGGCTTGAGCTTTTATAAAATGTGCGATATCTCTGGTCTCTCAGCACCACTAATTTTGATCATCTTTTTTTGAAATGGTAGATAATTTAATATTCCTTAATACTCCAGCATAGGCGTTGGTTTCAGGTAGACACAAAATAAAATAGAGTATTTTGAACATGCCCTTTTTCTTTGAAGTCAGTGAAAAGTATTTTTTTAGTCCCACTATGATTATTGTAGTGTTCAAAGGGATACTACGCACTTCATGATGAAGAGACGTACCAAGATTACAGTTTTTTTTGTAAAATTGTACTTGTTGTAAATAGATGCATATTATTCTATATTACTTTTATTTCATTATCGGATGCAACACTTCAGATATGCGACTTTAGTTTATAATAATGTCATTTTAGAAGATGGAGATTGTAGAGAACTGCTAGAGACCACTTAGATCACAACACTTGCGATAAGCCAAGTAAACCAATGCAAGTTTATGTATTATGTAAGAGTGGCTTTGAACTTATGTAAACGTTACATATCCTGTTGGAAAGTTGAGATTAGTGTAGTAATGAGGATAGCGCTATATAGTGCGACATGTCTGGGTGACTAAAAATGTGCTCAGCTGGTAGTCATCATGCTTACAGGGTTCGTTATAGAGGGTAAGTTGTATGGAGAGAGATGCTTGCAGTAAGATAGGGGTGTTTCCACGGTTGCGGTGTTTTCTGTTCAGATGGTTATTGTCCAGGCATTGCCTGTTAAATTTTTATGTACGTTTCGAGATGTGCGAATAGTGAGCGGGCCTACAAATCAGCTGTTAACAAACTCTACGGAATAAACAAGTTCACCATCACCACAGTAACGAGTTCGCCATTAGATTCCATCCTAGGCTAGATCGAATCTTTCATCTTCATAAACATCTAATTCTCAAATTCATCTAATATTATCCACCCCACGACGACTCGGTGTTACCAATGGTGACATTTTTTTCCTTTCTAACTACATGGCATGTCAATCTTAGTCGTCCTAATTTCATTATTTTTTCAACATCGGATGAATCATGCAGTCTGTTGAGTCCTCCATTATGAAGTCTCCTCCATTCTACTGTTATCTCGGTCTGCTTTGGCTCTATGTCTTCCCGCCATCTTCTGCCCAAACACTCTTAAATTATCTTCAGGACAACTTTCGCAGTCATAAAGTTTTAGTGCACAAATAATAATCGATCAGTATATTTTCAGTATCAGCTCACTTGATGTTTATCGCGAGGCTAGAAGTTTTTGGACCGCACTAAAACATACGTTAGGCGATAAAGAGCGAATTTATATTTCTTTCTTTCGTCTTGCTTGTTATATGGATGCCTAAATATATTAATTTGTTGATGTTTTCTATTATCTTAATATTAATTAATATGTCTCTATTTCCTTCATACCTTATTTCTATAGCCTAGACTGGTAACGTAAAAAGACATATAATTTTAGTGTTTCTAAATAGTTTTTAAATGCCCTGAACGGAAAATCCCAACGTTCATTACAGTAATAGAGTTGCCACCTTTAGATGAATGAATTACGGGAAATTCGGCAAAATATTTTTGGTAACAGGAAAAAATACCTGACAAATCTGAAATAAAATTAAACTAACTTGTTAGGCACTGTACTAATATATGACTATACGCACAATTTAAAACTTCCATAATAATCAACTACACACAGAAAATGTCTTGCTTGCAAATGCACACACCCCAAAAGCACTGGTGGGCGGAAAATGGATATTTTAATTCCCTATATTTCCATATATCGTTAGTATTTGCACTTCAAAATTTGACTGTACCCAACAGTGATCAGTAAACATATGTGCATTCCATTGTCCCTGGTAGCTTGTTTGCATGACATATATATCTTGGTTAAAGCTCTCATCGTGTTCCTAACTTAACAACAATTCGGTCTGTATTTGTACACTGTCAAATTCCGAACAAGGTCTTTTAAATCATCTTGCTCTAACGAATGTTGTTCACAGGTCGAGTATATTTTCCCTGGGGAACTCATTGTGCTGTTCTAGCGCAATGGATACAGTACTCCTTGTTTTTATTTATTACTTAGTTCTTTTATCTTGATAAGAAAGAAATTATAATAATCCGATGACTGATATTTTCCTTCACGCCATATCATAATGTAGTGCAAAGTTCATATATTGCGAACCTTTTGCCCACTGTCTCCAGTAGCTTCTTGAACCGAAGTTTCTGAAGCATCTTAATGGTAAACTATTGACGTGGATGCTGGTGTTCAAATTTTTAAAAATCCGTTACGTACGAGAGGTCATCCTGGCCAAAAGTGTTGGTGTGAAGCGCTTCCTTACACGATTCTTAATATATTTGGGTAAATATTCCTTTCATCTCGGGTTTTAAATATATTTTTATTCAATTCTTCCTTTCAAAGTGCGACCCCGTGAAATTTACTACTGCCTTCTGAGCCGAATGATAAACCCGATCCTATCAATATATTTTGGATTATTGGAAATTAGGTTTCTTTTTTTAGTTTTTTGTTTCATTAAATTTCGGAAGTAACATAATTCAATTCCATAAAATTGCCATATTGGGAACATTTGAGTGTCTAGAATTTTACCGTACCACGCGGTGTCCATGCTGCAAGACACAACTATAAGTTATCTCACACCGTAGTACGTAAAATAGCTCATAACATAAGGCCATCAAGATGGGTAGATGGGTTCTGTGGGTAGTCGTCATTCCTATAAACATCCGTCACACCGAAGCAGTGTGAATCTTGATTAGCTAATCCACAGAATTTATTTTCCCCTGCTCAAGAGACCAGTTGCGATGGTTCAATATACACTTGAGCCTAAGAGCTTTATTAGTCTTCCTGATATGGGGATACAACTACTCACCTTGAATATCTTAGGTAGTGGGCCTCGCTACGGAAGTGTTCTAACAAAACGGATGTATGTGTTATTACCTGAAACACTTCTTTAATTCCAGCGATCGACTGTTGTCAAGTTTTAATAAGATTATAAGATTTTTGTGATATGTGTTGGTGGGAATGTTTGGTCGCCCATTTTGCATTCCTACAAAGTCTCTCCACCTTCTGTTTTTAAATTATGGATGTCATGGCTGATTGGAGCTTATTTAAGTACTAACCACTATCTTGCTGGGCAAATCACTTAGGTGATATTCCACTATCAAATATAAAATCTAGCATCTCTACACCAATTGGCATGTTCTTCACAACTAATTTGAGTGTTGTGCAATAGCAGTACTCCCAATTCTTTGTGTATTTTTGCACGAAAATTTATTTGATATATTAACCAGGGAATAAATTCCGCAGTTCGTAGACTCCGGAAAGTAAATAAATCAGTACTTTTCTTGAAAACTAATTCCAACCATTGAACACAAATTACTCCCAGGTGAATGTGTCTGAAGTAATCACTGTTAATTAGGAAAACTTTAGAAAATTACTACGGTATTACCCCAAAAATAAACTAACTAAAGTTATAGAAAAATTTATTTTATATCACAACAATACCTATATGACGTAACTATTCTTATAATTCAATAACGTATCTAGGTTATAATGTACCTTTGTTTAAAAATAGTACGAAGAATGAATACGACAGGAAACGATAAGTATCATATTAAATTGATTTTTTTATATATATATACACTTAAGATAGGATTGCTATATTTTAAAAGTGAAAATCTTGGACGCTCGTAGTTTACAAATTAGGTTCTTCAATCATTAATATTAATTCTCATATTATTTTTACAGCGTACAATATTAATTTAAAATATCAAATGTAAGCAAACATCATGGCTAACGCTGTGAAAGATCTACATATTACTGCTAATGAATGATTTATTTTTTATTGAAGCTTAACACCAGGCTAATTAAGCTTGTACTAACATGCCAATTACATTTTTATGAGATTTATTTTCAAGTTTCAATTCATTATCGTCGATAAAGTCAGTATGATTGAAGAGCTCACAAATAATTAATAGCTAATCTTTGTAGCAGCAATCTAGTTGGATTTTTCTAATACAAAGGCATTTGAAGAGAAACTGAAATAATATTTCTGTTATTTTGATGTAGTTGATGAACAGAGTAGGACTAGGAGAGAAACTAGTAGTGACTGAGCTACAAATAATCCTGCTATCTGTAAATTAACGTCAACTCATGACATATATTAATACATTGTTACTCCCGAGAGGTCTGGCATATTTACTGAAAATTAAAAAAAAAAGTTACTGGTACAAATGATATATACAGAGATAATTGTATTCTTTTGGTTACTTACCTGTATCATTCGACTGAAGAAATAAAAATTAAGCTATTCTACCTTACCCTGTTACACACCTCTTAGTATTTAAAAGTAAGTTTGTATTGAAAGGTATCTGGAGGGAAGACGTTGAATTTATTGAAATTGTATGTACTTTCGCCATCTCAGTCGTAGACCGATTTCATGTGGTGATAAAAGTATGACAATCCTGGTATTTGGCTGATATGACTAAATAAAAACCCTGGGAAAAAATTCAGTCTGGAAAAAAAATCAGTCAAGATTGTACCCCTAATTTCTAAGATTGTTAAGCAACCTCATAGAGTAGATTTGAAGACCTGAATTGCAAAATATCTCAAGTACACCGGAGAATATCTTTTTTTTCTGAGGAGGAACAAAAAGAGTTCAGGTACTTACAGTGTTCTTCTATTCAGCTAATTTATTCTGTATTAAAAGTTTTTGTTGGAGTGAGGATGTAATATTATGAACGTGGATAACCTGGGAACATAGATGACTACGAACAGAAGAAATAAAAATATGAAAATGTGGACTTAGGATGTTTTGCAGTCAGGTCTTCAATTGGTGCCTGAGTAAAGGCAGCATACACATCGATGTTAAAATCCTTTGAATTTAAGATCTTCGAAGAACGCTGCTCAAAGACATTGCGTAATAAATGGTGTCGGGATCGTTTGAAGTGTTTTATTTTTTTTATCCTTAAGCTGGAAAAATGTTGTTGTATGCGGTATGGCTGGCGTTTATCATTGAACGTGATTTCCTGAGTCGCAAACACTGTATCGTGTAACAAGAGAGTCCCATCAGTTTCGATGACATCCTGTTTGAATTCTTGACTCAGGACGAAAAATCAGGATTTGGACACCTTCGGGATAACGAAATCTTGCATCAACTTTGTTAAGCAACAACTTTACCTTCACTAACATGAGTAAATGGTTCCAGTGAAATTACTTGTAAAAAGAATACAATGAACATACATTAGTAGACGACTCCTGTGAATTCGGCTCATGGCTGACGTAACATTCATTTCAACCAATAGTTGTTTTACAGATAGGTGAAGTAAAGTCGACTTTTATCAAGTGCCAGGGAGTGGATTTCTTCATTGTTACTATAGGTGTACTTTGCTTTTATTCCCGTGTTCACAGTCATGGTACGAAATACAAAGTGCAAGTCAAAATGAAATTCAAAAGTAAATTAAATGATAAAACATTCTCCGAAAAATATGAACAGGGGAGGAAAGAGACTGGTGCGAAAGATATTCCATTAAAATTAAAGAAAGTGAAGGTGTAATGTTAAGTTCGACTAGCCTATGATAGGCGCGCAAGCAAAACAATTTGTAAAATTTTCCCGTATTCGTACCTTGAATAACAGGAGTATCTTGGCCGTGAGTAACCTGGAGTATAGTTGATGCTAAAGAAAAGAGACGAGTATTGACTGGTTGTTCTTATATAGTAATTTGACTTAGGATTTAGCAAAACTGAGAAGATAACTTAGAACAATTTTCAGGTCCTCGAAAGTTATGTTCCCATGGTTATTTATTCTCAGGTGAATAGTTTTACTTTTGATGTCATGAACTTCATTGCATTCCATTAGTATAACTATCATGCAAATCTGCGCATCCTTACCCAAACATGGCGACTGAATTTATTTCTATTTTACACATAAATCACATTAACAAAGTTAACTATTTTCATTATTTTATCTACTTCCATTACTTAAGTACTTCATACATTGCTTTCCACTTTGTTATATTAAGTGAGAGGTTTGTTAGCATTAACCGTCTACTCATCAAACAATACACTAACAAGAAGACTATAGAAGGATTTTCCTCTTTAATTTCCAGTAATATTTCGACTAACGTAGAGAAGAATTTCAGAAATAAATTTATGAATCTCTGGTATTATAGCTCAAAAAATTCAATGGATATTTATAGTTCTTGAGTTGCTTCTTCCACCCAAAGTGTATTCCAAATTAATATAATTGTTAGATTGATTTGGAGAGATTTCCCTCTTGTTTTTGGATTCTAATTCAAAGGCCAATAAGCTGTCATGCACATGGAAATGTTATAAGAAGTTACATGAATGCATTTTCTGCATAAAAATGACAACTTTACAAAACAAAATTAGTTGTGGAAATTTGCTTTAAGTGAACATCAACAATTACTGTAGTTTGTAAATGTGACAAAACTTTCAATACATAAAGAAATACATATTATACGTCATCACACTTATTGAAATGGAGCAATTCAATTATCTGCAAGGGCTTAAAATGCCCCTGCTTCCAAAAACATATCCGGAGGTAAACTACATATGAGTAGATTCAGTGGGCTCTGAGACTCCATACAAATTAGGAAAAACATTAAAACTTTAAATGGACGAACTTTAAGATTGAAAATAAAACTTAGAACAACTTTCAGGCCCTCGAAAGTGTTCATGCTAAATAATTGTATCAATTGAAATTATAGTATTTGTTCTAGAAAGCTCGTATAGAAAAAACTGTCTAGAATAAAAATAATTGGATTTTTTTAAAACTGATAATGGCTAACACCTAGTATCAAAAG
>JAGDQP010016279.1:0-40907 GCA_022664845.1 Lepisma saccharinum | reverse complement strand
TTTTTTTTTTTCATACTTACCAAATTGCTTTCATAAAATCTTTCGTATCAGGAGATAAATAAAAATCGATTTCTCATGCTGTAAACAGTAGTCTCCAACCTACGGCCTAAACAAATAAAAAATTTCTCACACATATACGCACTATTTTGTATTGATTTTTTTGTTACAAATGCAACTTGCAAAGTAATTACTATTTGAGAATCACTTTATTACTTTTGAGATGATCCTTTATAATGCGATCCTTTATAGCCCTCCTTGTGCTTAACTAATCTGTCCCGCTGACAAAAAAAGGTTGGAGATCCCTGTTGTAAAGCATATTAAAATAAATTATGAGTATTATCAACATCTTTGTTAGTAATGACCACTTTGAAGTATTCACTGACTTATAATTTAGTGTAGGTATTTTAATTTTTGCGGGCTCCATAGTCTAGTGGTTAGAGCGTTGGGCTCATGTCCGCGTGGGCCCGGGTTCAATTCCCGGCTGGAGTCCTACTTTTCGGCGTCCACCCTGCGTCGTGA
This sequence comes from Lepisma saccharinum, assembly GCA_022664845.1. NCBI lineage: Eukaryota > Metazoa > Arthropoda > Insecta > Zygentoma > Lepismatidae > Lepisma > Lepisma saccharinum. The sequence continues at coordinate 40,388 of JAGDQP010016279.1, read as the reverse complement.
GGCCACTCGGTCTAAAAAGCCCCCTGATAACGCCTGTTTGTGGCTAGATGACGCGCAGAGCTGACCACACTGCCTTCACTCAGGTGGATACAGTTCCACCAAGCGCGGACAGATGGCGTTGAGGCAGGCTCAGGACCTATCGGTCTGTAACGCCGGTGGTTATTATTTGAATTTTTAGTGCGATATAAGACTAAAACCAAGCTATCTGACTCCATGATATAAGGTGTTCGAATCTAAGTAAAGGAGTATTTTGATAAATAAATAATAATTGCCCTGTATCCTGAAGTGACAATTCGTTTTGCATAAGTTCCATTTATAATGGAGAGGAGAACCTTTAATAGACAGTTACTGTTGTTTATTTCAAGCGGTCGGAAGCACTACCCAGTATGCTTCACATATTCACGCGCTTTAAAGTAGTTTTAAAAAGTTATATGCGTTTGTGTTACGTATGGGGGCAATATAACCATATTTTACGTACATACCTAGTTAATCGGTCCCTAAGGCAACGTTTTTTCGCTTTTACGCAGAGGGTTTCTTCAGAAGAATGAGGAACGTACAAGGAAAGGCAATGTGAAAGAAGACAAGAAAACTATAAATAGACAAGAACTGTCAAGGTTGTGTTGGGACGACCAATTGCAAGTCACTTCCGAATTTACATATCTAAACTTTTTTTTATGTGGTTGTACTTAGTCGTCCCAGTATAGTTTTGGGTCTTTACTCATCTTTCCTTTCGTTCGTCAATCGGAAGATCCTGGGATCGATCCCAGCGGTCGCCTATCCTGACTTTTCCATGGTTTTCCTCAGTCAGATGTCGGGATGATACATCCTCGCCGACTAACTTCCGACCCGAGCCTGAGATGCATATAAAGCCTATAAATAATTTAAAAAAAAAATCATTAGGGTCAGTTCTACAATCGACCGCTAAACTTCAGCGTCGTCATCGCTAAGTTGAGGCCAACTCTCATTGGCTAAAATCAGACCTGACCTCAACTTAGCGCTGAGTAGAAGTGTAGCGGTCGATTGTAGAACTGACCCTTAGTAATTGTACGATCCTTGTTGTCCCGAATAAATCCTGAGTATTAAAAGTGAGGTAGTTCAATGTTATCGTAGTTGTTTTTGTATTGAATGAAGCAGAAAAGTTATTTGAGACCTGTTGATCTCGTATGTAGGTTTAATATTGGAACGATATTGTTTCGAACTTCATTACGACTGTAATCAAAACCAGAGACGAGTAAATCAACCAGTCGTTACGATGAACTATGGGATAATTCGAATTACTGTGCTTCACTCGGATTTTTCAAAAATATTTTTTTAAGTAAATAAAAAATGACCTTTTTTGGACACGTTAAAAAAAACATAGCTCAGTATATTTCAGTGGATTCAATCCAACTAATTTCATAGGTGCAAAATGATGAAAGAATGAGCAATTCGGCAGCCCTCTGTCGGACCACTACGAATAAGGTTCCGAGCTTTTGTGTTCGGAGCAAGTGACGTCATCATGCCGTTCACAAGTGAAAAGTTTTGCTGTTCGGAAATTATGTTTTTGATCATAATTCCACATACTCTGCCACCGACCTTTTCCTGACATGACCTAGGGAGAACAGAGTAAACTTCGATGAACTAGAGATGGGAAAACGAATCTGGGTCTGGCCATCCCTAATTTAAACCCAGGAGTCATGAGTACGTACCGGCCGTTTCCTGACATGATGGAGATAAACCACAGAAAACGTGGTTGAATATGGTCGCCACAAACCTTGAAAGTCAGGAAACTTTTTAAGAAGTGTGCCAGAAGTCAGGGGAAAATATTTTTAAAAAAGTAGTTATCAGCGAGACATCGTCAGTAGAAGGAAAAGGGGAAAAAAATCCGTTGGAAATAAGGAAATCAGAAGAAGAAAGCAAAGTTTTAAAGCTTCAAGCTCAGCAGGATGAAAAAAAAGCAATTTTGGACAAAATTTAAAACTTGGAGAAATCAAATGTGAGACCGTTATTAATTAACAGGAGGTTTAGATTAAATAATTTTGATTTGTCATTTACCTGCAATGTTAGGGGGCTACCTGTTTGTTCGTGTTTTAGTGATTTCAGTGACTACTCTACTGAAAGTAACTGCACAAATATAAGGGCATAATTATTATTATATTATACAGTGGAACCTCGATATATCGAACCTCAAGGGGAACGAGAAAACGTCGAATTATCGAATTTTTTAAAATATAAACCTCTATATATCGAAGCAACTTCGATATATATATAGGGTTTCCAATCAAAAATTCTATATATAGAGTTGCGATACCAAGCCAAGCAAGTATGAAAATTCGAAATATCGAGGTTTTTCAAGGAATTCGTTATATCGAGGTTCCACTGTATTAAATATTGCTCTTCTATTGAAAAATGAAGATGAAAAAAGTGTTGAGAAGAGTACTGGTCGGCTATTTGAGATGTTGGAGGCCAAAATTGAAAAAAAAAAAAAAAAAAGAAATTTTGCTAAAAATAAATTGGTTCGCTTAATGTATTCGCGGTCAGTGAAGATGACAATTGCTGGTCATGGAAAGTCAGGAAATATCACTTAAGAAATGTTTTGTGGTAATCATGTTGAATTAGAGATGGAGAAGTGAATTAGAGTCTCTCATATACAGATTCACTGAGATCCAGATCCTGGCTTCGGATATCAGGATCTGGCCATCCCTAATTTGAAGTCAGGAGGAGGCAAACATGTTTCCTTTGAAGTTGCTTGGTCAGCCAACATACATACATATATGTAATAAATGTGTGTTTTATTTTCATAATGCGGTTTATAATTACTTGTTTAGTAATCAGTTAAGTATATTTTGGAGCTTCATGAAATTTTAATTCGTTTTTAATAATCTTTATTTTAAAGCGTGCAGACCAAAGAGTTTCCACAACAGCCAGGCTGATTCTCGGAGTATTTGTCTTATTCTTGGGGATAAGTTTAATTTTATCAGCGACCCATGTCATCACGTGGCTGGATTACTTGTACTTCTGCTCATACGTCAAGCTCTGTATTACCTTGATAAAATATGTACCTCAGGCAAGTATCATGGTTACTAAGTTACATCATTGAATAAATGTCTGTTTTTATTATTAATATTGTTTTGAAGCATTATACAATATCAAAGTGGACTTTCGAGTGGGACAGGTTTTTTTTTTTTTCAGTTAAGGTTATTCTTGACGACAGGTATTTTTTAGGGTCTTTGCTCAGTCACACAAGGCAAATACCTACAAACTAGGCTCTTTTCGACATTCTTCCGTGGCCATAAACAAATTCAGTTCAATTGACGTCCAGTAGTCCATTTTGCCATTAGCTGTAGATCTGTCATAGTCTTCGAGTGCATTATTATTGAGCTTAAGAAATTTCTGTATCAGCTTTACTCGAATATGGAACACACAGACTACGTAATATGGACAGTAGCGTATTTAGGTATAGGCCCGCGAATTTTGAAGAACGGCAAGAAATCTCCAGCCCCTCGTTTCATGTTTTTTTATATGCAGCATCTACACACATGAACAAGTGATAGTTAAAAGTTTTTAGCGTTGATATAAAAATTCTTCATATATGTTTTGAAAAGAAAAATGTATAGTAATTCTGAGACGTCGATGTGTTTTTTTTTTCATATGTATAATAATTATTATTATATATAATAATAATAATAATAATAATAATACGTAAGAGAGAATATATCTGGAGTCACAACGTAAAAAAGTAAGATAAAAAAAATCACATTAAAAAAATACGGGGTGAGCTTTACGTGGGGGTTCCTAATACACAGATTTTTTCTTGGGTGTCAACATAAAATATTCTTTGACACCTTAGAAAAAATCTGTGCATTAGGAACCCCAGGTAAAGCTCATCCCCAATTTAAAAAAAAATGTGATTTTTTTACTTACACCCTTTTACGTTGTGATTCCAGATATGTGTATTTGCTTGAGTGAATGGGTGGGTGTTTCTCTCTCGCTTTCTCTCACTCTTATTGTAAGATTAGTCTGCAAGCATATTGGCATGTAACTATTGTAATTTTGACAAATTATATTTTACACCATTTGAACCGTAAGTTGAACATTAAATTATCTTTGCGATTGTTGATACTGAATGGTGCGCTTTCGCCCACAAGGAAAACGCTCTGAGTAGCAAGAGCACCGTAAAATTGATCCACTCTGAGAAGAAAATGCCGAAGGATTTTCTTCATCTCCATGACTCGGAGTTTCTTTACAATTTGCAAGACAACAACTGAAGACACCTGTGTGTCAGTTAAGACGTGTTTAATCCGATACTCCGATTCATACATTACTTATTCTATGGGTTTACGGAACTCGCAAGTTAATCGCCGCAGTAACAAACGTTCTTCATAGGATTCTATCCTGAGCGAGATCATTTTACCCTAGGGGAATCTATGAACCATCTGTTACTATTTCTTGACATGCTGTAGCGGTGTAGAGTTGTCAGCTCTACGACCTCGCAGTAAAGGCGGACATTCAAGATGCCCTTTGTCCATCTCAGCCTTGCCGATGGCCTCAGCTTCCCTTTACCATGAATATTTTTTGTTCGGGGTTATCTTCCCTAGCATTTGTAGATCCCTGTACTAACTGCAAGGCAGCATTACTGGTTTTCATCCGCCCCGGAATATTTCCGGTACCCACCATACAGTAGAACCTCTGTTAACCGAAATACCTTTACGTACTGTTTTTTGAAAAAATCTTATCTGTTGTTTTGTTTTTTCACACCGGTTTCTTGCCGCAGTATCTCGCCAACGTTTCATTAGCAAAACGTCAGCAGGCAAAACAGTGAACTTTTTCGGTCTTTTTTTCGTTTCGGTTAACAGAGGTTTTACTGTATCTGGTCGGCATTCCCCTATCCACCCACCACCTGGGGAGGCGCCTGGTGGGAGACCAGTAACTCCAACCGGGACAAATAGATTATACATGCAAATCAACATGTTTCTTTAATATGAGGGCCTAGGGGCGGAAGATACGAAAATACACTACTGAATATGGATACGGTAATGACTCAAAATATGGTTAGCAGTGTGGCTAGGTACCTGAAATTCGAAAGTGTGTTTTCTCGTGGAGCCTACGTCTTAGGTTGCTCTAAAGAATTCAAGAAATCATCTTAGGTTTTTTTTTTAAACTCCCTTTATCTATATTCAGAAAGGCTTTATACGTTACTTTTATAATTCTTACAATTTATATTATTATATTCAATATATTATGCTGTTGAATTGTGTATACAGTAATAATGAGTGTTATTAAGTTATTCGCTCCTGCGTTGTCTCCTTGAGATTATATTCGTTTTTCTTATAATTTTCAGGCATACATGAACTACAGGAGAAAAAGCACGGTGGGATGGAGCATAGGAAATATATTTCTTGACTTCACTGGTGGAATGCTCAGTATGTTACAAATGATTTTGAACGCTTATAACTATAGTGAGTATAACATGTATTCTTCCTAGCTTATATATTTGCGGTAAATGATTTTGGAATTACAGAACCCATTAATAAAGATTATCAAGGCTCGAAATTAACTGTAAAATTGTTTCTTCGCTGGTCCTACCAAAATCTTTCTTACTGGCCCATTTTCAAATCAGTAAATAATTATAATCAGCGTAATTTTTTAGTGCACTTAATTATTTCATTTAGACCTATATAGGATACCAAATACGAAAGAATAATTATAGCCCTATAAAAATTCTATGTCAAAGCAAAGAAGATCAATGCTTAACAAATAGGAATGCCTGATGTCTGAATTATCACACTTGCTTTGTTTTTATTACACTAAATATCTTCTTTGGAAAAATCTGTTGGGAGTCTAGGACCCTAGGGAGAAATATTGGGGCTTCTGGCTCTTTCTCCTTTGTCTATAAAGGAGGATATTGCCCGACCAACGTCATAACTACACAATATGGGTTCAGTGATAAGACAGCGTATCTGCGTTGCATACGGGTTATGTTTCCTGTCTCTGGTACTTGCGGCAGAAGTGTTGATCAGCTGATATGTTATTTTTTACTGTTCTGCGATTTCACGATTTTTGTTTAAAAACAGAAAGAAAGCACTTCGATAAAAGGTTAAATACAGCCTACAGGACCACTGACATTTTTGAGTTACTGGCCCTTGGAAATTTTTTACTGGTCCTCGGCCAGTGGACCACCGCTCATTTCGAGTCCTGATTATTGTGATTGTCCTGGCCCGATCAAGGTTACTGAGCAAATGCTGTAATAGGTACAGCTCTGGACAAAAGTATTGTTGCATGTCTTTTAAAGAATATTTCGCAAAGTCCCGTGCGTGACATCTACTAACGAAAATTAAAATTAGGATTAATAACTCCGATTGCGTTACAAAAATATAATTCTCCGAGATAAAACGAGGGAGGGAACTATACAACTTCGTAGATTTTCGGACTTAAAACTTTTTGTCGACGACCAAATTATATTTTTGCAAATATCGCCCTCATTTAGCTACATCTCAGGACAATATTTTCCTCAAAAGGGAATCATGTGGTTGTGCATATGTCTGTGAGTCAACAAATTTATACATGGGCCGCGGTGGATCAGCGGTTAGAACGCTCCCCTCTGGAGCTTGGGGTCGTCTGGTCAAACCCTGCTCGTGTCATGTGGGCCTTTGTGGTTGACAGACACCCGTGGGCGTGGGTTTTCTCGGGGTTCTCCCACTTTCTTTATTTCACACACAAATGGTCCCATCATTATCCATCCAGTCTGAGCTAAAGTTGCCTAAAGGCCTTAAAAATTAAATTCAGATTTAACACATTTAAACTATATTATAATATATTTAAATTTGGAATAAGAAAAGACATGCGACAAAACTATCGTCCAAAACTACTTACAAGCGCTGACGAATAGTTTTCAAATGGGAAGAGCAATGCCCGCAGAGTGAAATAAAACTTTAGAAAATAAGGAAAAGAAAGAGCAGTAGTGGTTAGCATAGCGATGACACCTTCTATAGTGGGACAGTGGAGCCAGATACATAATTTGTGGAGAGGTTAAAATTGATATGGTAAATTTACCAAAGGTGCAACCCTGCGCCTGCTAGTTGCTGTAACGTGTGGTGTATCTCTACTACACTAGAGAGTAAATTAATCCATTAAGTTAAGGTAATTTGCTGTGCTTATTATTTTAAAAATGCTTGATATATTAATGTGTGTCCTAACACATGTATTCTGTTACCTATAGATAATTTTAAAATTCTATACTGTTTTCTTTATTATTTTTAAAATTAAAACTATATTAAATGGCATAAATTTCTACTTTCAGATGATTGGGAATCAATTTTTGGAGATCCTACGAAGTTTGGTCTCGGTTTATTTTCAGTAATATTTGATATATTTTTCATGATTCAACACTATGTGCTTTATCGGTATGTATTTTTTAAATATTATTCAGTGTTTTTAATGAAGAATCTTGTGTTTCATCTATCTCATATCATACTTCTCGTAGTCTGACTGAACGGTGAAAGCTACTACATAGTCGTGGGTCCAGGTGGAGGAAGTGGGATACATGTGTTAAATTATATTAAATTAATTATAAAAATATACGTACCTTGGAAACTAATTATCATTGTCCTTTTGAAAATTGAAACATTTCTTTGCTTAAGCGCTTTCCGCCTTCAACCTGAGAGCTTCTTCAGCGCGAAGGTATATGTATATATGTGTATATATACATCACAATTTTTCTTTCTTTTAATACGCTTGTACTCAGTTCATATTTTATTTACATTTGCATACACACCTTCACATACAAATAAAAAAAAAATCACTACAACACAATAAATTGTAATTCACTTTTGAAGAAGCCCTCAGGTTGAAAGCGGAAAGTGCTTCCGCAAAGAAATATTTCAGTTTTGAAGAGGATAGAGATAATTAAGGTTTCCATGGTACAATGTATTTGAATAATGAATTGTCCTTTGCGTTACACTGGTTTCATAAATTCCGAATCACTTTCCTTTATTTATTTATTTGTTTATTTGCTTTCTCTCTTTTCGTTGCTATTCATAAACTTGAAGAAACCATATGTTAATTTTGCATCGATTATATTTAAAGGAAAATGCTAGCACTCCCAGTCTGTTTCTTTTAAGAGAAATTAATAGAATGAACATCGTGTTAAATTTTTGGATTTTTTAGGGGAAGCGGGATGGTATAGCACAGTTTGGAGTAAGGTTACTTTGTTTCTTTCGCTGTTCATTCAAGAAGAAAAGTCTCATTTGCAAGGGAAAGGTCTAATAATTGTTGGTTAGTGAATTTGAGTTTTTTATTTGTTGATATAATTAACATTTGTAGACTGTAATGGTGTCTATAAAGAAGTCGCCGTGGCTCAGGCGGTAGTGCGTCTGACTACGAATCGGACGGTCTGGGTTTCAAATCCCGACTAGGACGCTGTAAACTTTTCCTCACTGCTTCTACGCCTGATGCACTCAGCCTCTTATCAAATTGAGTACCAGAGGGTCCTTAGTACTCCTGGACACCGTGGAAAGTAAAGGCGGTCGAGCGTGGGACTGACTACCCCGCACAGGGGGGGGTATCTTTAACTAATGGTGTCTATAAATTAAGTGCGTGACAAAGTTGACGTCGCTTAACGAGCACTGCTTTGTGGGAAATCTTGCTGTGATACCATGTTACAACAAAGAGATTATTTTGTGTCGAGTGTGTAGAAACTGATGTGAACTGGGAACAGGGTTTTTGTAAAGACACTTTGGGACGAAAAAAAAAAAATAATATTACAATTTCACAAGGTTCACTCTGTTAGTAATAACTCAGTTGTTATAGCGAATAAGTTTTACGCATTTAACTGTTAATTCTATGATACATTTTCATTAATAAAGCAACCGAAAAAAGTCTTGGTAAAAAAGCTGCGACAATCCAAGACCATAAGTACCAGAAAATCGAGTACAAGGAAAGGTCATATTGAAACATTACGTACGTTATATAATGTGACTTACGCACAAACAAAATAAACTTTTAGTGCATACAATCTTCATGAGTAGGAAGAAGGAGATTCAACAATTTTTGCATTGGAATTTTCAGCAGCCAGAAATATTTGTGATTTTTTCCCGTGTATGGGTCATGATATAATCCTAATACTTAGTTTGTAAACCACCAACCATGACTAATCTCCTAGTATAATTAACAGGATTATCAACGTACGGATTCGCTTAGAGTCTGTTCTCGAAGATTTTGCATTCCAGTATCTTATTTTTACTTGTTATTCCTCCGAACCGTTCCGAGGCGCTTGAGAATAATTTTGAAACCAACCTGAAACTTAGATCCTGTTAATTGTACTAACAAAGAGGGAACACGATCTGTGAATTTTATTTTGTGAACAGACTTCGTGTGATAGGAGTTTATCCTTCAGGTAATTATATGTAGAAATAATGGGGCGCACTATTCGGCCAATGTTTACGTTACGTAACACCTTAGATACATACGTCTCTTATGCCTTAAAATGTTCTTCGTTATCATCATCCCGGGTGGCTGAAGCGGTACAATGACGGGCTCACGAGCGAGAGGTCGCAGTTCCGAGTTTCGTTAGATGCAAAATTCTTATCGATTTTTTGTACCAGAAGGATAAAGGAAAAAATAGGCATTTCGTGTCTTTCTCCAAATATAATTTTTCGTGCCTACGGATATACAGGGGTTGGACAAAAAATCAAAAACGTTTGAAAAAGTGAAAATCATACCTAGTATGGTGTGGGGCCTCCTTTTGCGTCCAAAACAGCTTGGATCCGACGTGGAATGGACGTATACAGCTCCTGAATCGTGGTGTGTGGAATGTTGTACCATTCTTCCTCCAAAACATGCTCCAGTTCCTTAAGGGATGATGGTGGAGGGTAATGAGACCGAACACGCCTTTCTAACACAGACCACAATGGCTCAGTGATGTTCAGATCTGGTGATTGTGGGACCCAGGGGAGGTGTGATAGCTCCAGGTCATGCTCCTCAAACCATGATTGCAGCGTGACAGGGTGCCAAATCATCTTGGTAGATGCCATCACCATCCGGGAACAATGTGTGGGCCATGGGTAGAACCTGGTCCCCCAAAATGGCCTCATACGCCTTAGCATTCATCATTCCATGCAGGGCTATGATGGGACCTGCAGAGAACCACGATATTACTGCCCATACTGTAACAGAACCACCCCCATGCTTTACAGTTGGGCGCAGACAGTCTGGATCATAGGCCTGCGACGGTGTTCTCCATACGTAAACACGACCGGTTGTTGGAAACAAGGTGTAGGTCGATTCATCGGAATACATTACGTGTTTCCACTGATCAAGCGTCCACTCCTTGTGGTCCTTGCACCACTGGATACGCCGCTTCGCATTTACTGCTGTGACCAGAGGTTTGGCGATCGCGGCCCTGCCATGAATTTTCATTTTATGAAGTTCCCGTCGCACTGTTTTTGATGAAACCGGGTTCTGTAGGCCGGAATTGAGTTCAGACGTAATTTTCATTGCAGTGGTCTGCTTTTTAGCTGCTACAATCCGTTTTAATGCCCTCCTGTCCCTATCGGACAGGATTGTCTTTCGACCACTGTTGTGCTTTGCAGACGTTGTTTGCCCATGCATTGTGTATGCCCTCGTGACATTGGACACAGTGCCTGTCGATACCCACAATGGTCGCTACTGTTGTCACTGAAGCTCCAACCAGACGGGCACCAACGATCATGCCTCTTTGGAATTCTGTCAGGTCGCCCATTTTACCGCACCACTTGCACACCACGACACTCACAGGTGAACTGGGTACTGCTGACGGAAGAGGAAGGTCCACATGACACATTGAAAACAAAACACGATCGGCAACCGCAACACATGGTGTACAGTGGCGGGCCACACTTACGTGTCCTGTATGACGTGCTTTTAGATTTTTTTGTCCAACCCCTGTATATATCAGGGTTCCCAGTCACCTGGAAAACCTGGAATAGGAATAGTCAGGGAATCCAGCTTAGCACGGAAAAGTCAGGGAATTTGATAATTTATTGTTTGAAATTCATGTAGCTACAGCAGCATTTAATATTAAATCGGTTTTGAAATTACTTTAAGGCTAATGTGCCAACCATGAAGCAATTTAAGAAAAGAATACAGTGAAATATTTTGATGTATCTTTATTTTTATGCAACTATGATCTTTATTTTCTGCAGTGATTTTACAAATTAGTCACATTACGTGTAAAACCCTTCACGTTTCAACACGATCGTCTTTGAAATAATAAAGTCTGTGTTTTCCCTCATTTCGTTTTTTACTACAATGCATTGAATACTTATTCTAATAGAGGAAAAGGCCGATAAATTTTTCACCCTACGATACTCAAACTTTCGACCTCTCGTTCGTGAACCTATAACTCTACTGCTTCATCCACCCGGGGGTGATAATTAAGAAGAACTTTTTAAGGTTTAAGAGATGTATCTAAGGTAAATTTTGACTCTTATGTTATCTCGCAGCTGGCCAAATAGTGCGCTCTACTATTTCTATCAGCTCACAAATGTTAATTCCCAGACAGTCTCTCCTCCTTGTAAGATAGAAGTCATACATGGTGGCGGCTTACAAAGAGCCAGAAGTAGTTGTTTTTCGCGCCTTTTTTTCTGCCCCTTTCCTCCCTGCCACTGTTTAAATTTCATCAAGCAGAACTCACCATTTTGCGTACGTATTGTGCGTCACTTGAATTCCCAGTATGTATCACATCATCATGGACTTCCGTGTTTACTTTTTCTCGTAATTACTTCAATAAATGCATGTAGATAACCTCAAAGTGTAAATTTTTTTATGTATTTTTGACATATTTTTAAAGTTCAAACGATACAATGAGAATTCAATAGGGACCGGTGGATGAAAGGGGGAGTTTTAGTGCTAGCTGGTTACATGAGTACATATCGTAATATATTGTGTGTTACTTTAACATTAATTTAAATTGATTTGACTATGATTTAGAAAGATTTTCACTTTATATCTAATTTTATTCAGTTCGTGGTGTATCTGAACTTAAGGTTCTTCCTAATATTCAGCTCTGTTTTCTTCTTCTTCTTTTTGCAATATAACAATTTTAAAAAGTAGGTCGGATTAGAACTTTGGGACTCTGTGATATGAACTGCAAAATGTTGGAATATTTGACTGTTAATCCTTGAACTTCAGAATTTGCGAGTTGAAACCGAAAATATAGGAGCCTGAGTATTAAGAGGAACCTGAAAGTTGTGTTGTTTGATCGCATGTTCTGATAATAGTTGTGCTAAATTAGGCAGAAATAAGTTTTTATTTGAAGCAAGTATTTAAAGATCTTTAATTTTAGGACTGATAATTATGTGGGCTGTAGTTTGGGTGTCTAGTAGTAAGGTTGCATGAGATGGCCTTAGAATGAGGTTTGCTTGTTTGATTAATAATAATACATGGTGAAACTGTGTTATTGAAGCTAGTGTGTTGTGCTTGTTGCATAGTGCTTTTTGTGCTTGAAATAACAGATGATTGTAGTATGAAACCTGAATACTTTTATTGATATCACGGTTAATTATTTGGTCTTGGTGTACGTTAATATAGTTTTTTTTTTTAGTTTCACGGCTTCTTTCGTTGCGAAACATGTTCATATTGTCAGTTATCTTTAACCAACCGTGATGTTTTAAGTTGTTGACTAACTTTTTGTAAGACCCAAAGAGTTATGGTAATACTTTATGAGGACCATACATACTCTTAAACTGGTGCTGTTCCATCTGTGTGCGTTTCCTATCTACGTACAAGAGAACTCAACGTAACTTCATCACAGCGACCGTTAATCCTGACTGAAGTTTTGTAGGTTTTTTCCCTCAGTCATAACAGGCAAATACCGGGATGGTACTTACTAGCTAGGTCGACTACCAACATCCTCTCCCCCACTCTATCCTGGTCTGAGATGCCTAAAGGCCTAAATAAATTCAAGTTCAACGTTACTTGAGTTTAGATCTGTTCTGTATGTCTCGATTATCTGTATACTTGACCATCCAATATGTGGTGGTATCTGCAGATAACCCAGAGTGGAATTCATACAACAAGACATATTTATTTTCCGACTATTTGAGTTATATACATTTCATATTTGACTCAATGAGAGGCTTCCATTGCAAGTTATTCTCGAGAATTACTAAGTAAGACTCGAACGAAAGAATCTTCAAACCGTCAACAAACAACGAAGTATATCTTTAACTTCTGTTTTCTATTTTATACTTATTTACGAGTCGTCGTGTCTCAGCGTTAGCGCGCCTGACTACGAATCTGGCGTTCCGGTTCAAACCCTATCCAGGACGCTGGAGTGTTTTCTTCAGTGTTCTCATGCCTGGCTCTCTGAGGTACATATTACCTGTTGCCGAATTGAGTACCAGTGTGTCCTTGGTATTCCTGGGCACGTTGGAAGGTATAGGCGGTCGAATGTGAGACTGACCATCTCATGTTACTTCGTACCGTAGGTGGGGAATATGTGGAGCGCTAGATACGTATACGGCGTGTGCGCATCTCACAGGGAATACCTTTTTTAACTTTACGTTTACCTAATATGCTTATTTTACCAGTCGCTCTTTTGTCACTAAACTGCTTTTTACCCTGTCTAATAATCTTCCTATGCACTGTCTCATAGTCTGTCTGTGCCTTATCTCTTTCGTATCGCTTCATATCTGATTTTATCCGTCTTATAAAGTATATACTTCCTTTAAAAATGTATCATTTTTCATATATACTGAATACTGACATCTTATGTCCTGAACAAGGTATTGGAACAATCAGTTGAAGTAGACCAATATTTCTCCTGATCATAACGTGGTATCTTCAAGAGAACAGAGACGTAGAAGTAAGGATAAATGAAATGTTAAAAGGTTTACTAGAGTGGGTCAAAAATTCCCCGTCACCTCTATACTCAAAACTATAAATACTGAGGAACGTACAACCCGTGTTGTTCTGGATGACGACGACCGATGTTTCGAACAATTACTTAATCTCACGCACCACTCTCGATTTTAGAATGTGGCGCAGAGTGTCGAAGTCACTTTAGGAAATGAGCTAACAAGGAACACTCGCCAGGTGTCAGAGCCTGATTTTGATCAAAATGATTTGTAGGTACCATGCCTAGGTAAACTTTCACAGCCAAAATTATAGGTGCTGTGATTAACAAATAACGACAAGAGGACCCGAGAAAAAAATGGAACGTAGCAAGTGAATCAAATACAGAATACGGAAAATGCCTTTTCTTTTATTAACTGTTCCATATATTGAAAGCAAATGGCCATTCATGGATACTGGACAGGATGGTAAGACGACAATGACCGCCATCTTGAAATCGGCCATCTTGTCTATGCTTCAGAATGTTTAAATAGTAAGTGGATCATGTGATATATCAATCTGTGGTGGAATGTTCCAAAAAACCCAACGATGAAGTCAATTTTGGCATAACTTTAATCTTGTACGATGAAAATGACACATCGTTAAGTTTCGGTAAAGTATCAACTTGTCTTCATTGGCCATTGTTCGTCTTCTGTGAGGTTTGAAACTTCTGGGCAGGTGATGATGCATTTAGTTCTAAGACGAGACCTCGCTGTTGACGGTTCATGATGCTCTGAGAAGGACACCGGTTACTTGATGGGTGCTGGCTGCTGCTTAGCGGCTTGGTGCAAATTCCGTATTTCCGAACTGGGTTTGTTCCTAGAAGCTGTCGTCCTCTGATATGAAACGCCTGAACTAGACAGTGGCAGCTGATTTTCCTACTATATCCTGCCTCTCAACACAGAACATTGTTGTCTTGTGTTTACACGCAATTACGCTCCTCCGATAACAGACTACGCCATCTGTGAGACGACACTTTTCCCTTGGCGCTTTGTTCCCATGTACCTTTGATGAAAGACTGTCGTGTGGTTGGGGTATAATTCTAGGAATACTGGGACTGACAGTTGCATCAATCTTGGCACGAAGCTAGCAAAGTGACGTGGAGCTTTTGACTATACCTGGTAAATGCCTATTATTATAACGAATAATGCACACATTTTACGCTTAAACTGTTCTTTTACGTCGTCTTTTCATGAAGATATCTACAGTTACGCTGTAAATTACTAGTTAAATAGTTGTTTGTAAGTAGATCAAGAGACAGTGTGTTGGTGACATTGCGTCTTGGCATAATATAAGTGTGTATAAAGTATTTCCAGTCTCATCTTACAAATAACCAGAAAAAGAAAAAAAAAATGCGTGGAAATTGCTACTAATCTTGGGTCTTAATCAACATTGTGATTTGTAGTTGTTGTAGATCGTATCTGTTTCACGTTTCTTAACACCAAATCTATTATTTCTGTTTCAGTGGTCCTTCAAGCATGTACCTACTAAACAAATGATAGTTGTAATGCCGCCACTAACCCTTCTATCATGGCTTTCAATAGAAAAGCTAGTTAGGTTCCGTTGGCTTTTGCCTGTGCTAGATAAAGAACCTCAGAGTGCTTTTTTAATACTAAGATTCTGCTACCTCTGTGCAGTGCAGTAGTAGTAATTGTGTGCGTGAGTATTTATAATTAGAAACATTAAAAAAAAATATGATGTGGAGTGGAAAGTACGATGTAATAACTAATTATACCAGTGAGTGTGTCCTCAACTAGCAGAATTGTCCTGTGTACAATCACTGCCGTAGGAGATATTTTTACCTTGACTTTACTTGTTACAAACTGATTAGTATATTATTATTATTTTCATTTTTACCCTTTGTAATTATTTAGTGTGTATGGTAACTTACATTACTGACAATGAGGTGTGTCTCAATATACTTTCCTCACAAACTAGGGCCGCTGATTGGGAACCTCAAATCAAAGATGTGCCAGGATATGTTATGTTTCGCGTATTTTCGACACTATTGTACGGGAAAGTCAGTTATGATTTTCACGATTAAAGAAGAAATACAAGGGTTTTTTTTTAAGTGGAAAAGAATTGTCGTTGTATATGATAAGACTTCTAAATTATGTACTTTTTTAAAAAAAACAAAAAACGTAGAAGTATTGTTTGTAGCTTTAAGATGCGATGCATCAGAGGTAACGTGTGAGTTTTTGTGTAAAAATGATAGCATGCATCGGAAATGTATTTAGATCTGCTATGAGTGGGAGTTTAATGGACAACATTTACCCAAGAAGGACAAGAACGGATTGCTTTAAAAGAAAAAATACATTGAAGTGTAATGATGTGTTGTAATTTTGTAAACTGCTCAGTATTTCTTTGCTGCAATCGATATTACGTGTATTCAGGAATATTCGGGTCCGTTTTGTGTACAAATGTGGTTGTCAGTCTTCAGTCAGATGGCTATGAGAAGAGAGAAGAAAAACCGAACATATTTGTTTGGTACAGTAAGATAATACTGGAAATAAACGAAAGTTTTGACTAAATAAAACAAAGAAAACCGAAGTGCCGATAGTGAGAAACCCACAAGTAGCTGTAGTTTTACCTTTATACGCAGATATTTATTCTAATTGCGGCAAATCGTTCAGGAGTTATACGTCAAAATGTATGTATACATGTGATAAATACCACAACTTCACAGTTGTATAAGGTCTTGAAACATACCGATCAATCGTAGTTCGGTAATGTTGGCGTCCAGCAAGTAAAGTACAGATGTTCACATGATAAGTATAAGCCTAGACCTCATAATAGATAGACTTAGCACGCTTCCCCATTTCTGCTTGCGCTAAAACTAATGGATTTTTGTTCAGAGTACGTGATTTTGAATCCATCCGTTAGGTAGCTCTGCCGTAGACCTCATAGTAGAATATGACGTCTATGGCAGAGCTACCTAGCGGATGGATTCAAAATCACCCACATAGCAAAATGACGTCCCAGGGATATCTGACGGATCTCCTGGCAGGATATCGGGACGTCCTTAGGACATCGCTATGGGAGCAGGACCATTCTGACGGTAATGGGATCTAAATGGGACGTCCCAGGGACGTACTCTGCTATGTGGGCACGTGCTCTGAACAAAAACCCATTAGTTTTAGCGCAGCCAGAATTGGGGAAGCGTGCTAAGTCTATCTATTATGAGGTCTGTGGTATAAGTAAAGGTAACAGAATCTTGAAACTGGATTTGTGTCACGTTTGAATGTAATGCATTGGTATCGCAGTTTTTGGCATGATAACAGTATTTAAGGAAATAGGGAAAACATATAAGACAATCATTTATTATAGGATGTACCTTTTTTAAGACTGTAGTGAATGTTGTATTATTATTATTATTATTATTATTATTGCCTTTCTAACAATGTTCTCTATCCTTACCTGTCCTTTCTGATGCAGCTGGATTCCCTCCGTATGTATCCTTAATATATACGAGTTGTTATAAGCGAAAAGTACGCGATTTCGACTATCATTATCTGGTAGTGTGAACCCTACAGAAACGTTTTTCCTCTTTATATTTTTAGAACAACTTTTTTTTAAATTTATTTTAAATAAAAAAAAAAGTAGCCATTTCAGTGTTTACCGAAAGATTACATTTGGAAGTTACCAATGCTTTAGGGTGGATATCACAAATAAGTAGGTACTAGATTCCCCTTGCTTGTCTTCCTTGATGGTGTGAAAAACGTAATTTGCCCTCTAATATCTAAGCACCAATTTGTTGTGAACGATCAGGTGATTTTCGTAATCTCTGTGTAATAACGTCGTTGCCTGTTTGGATTTAAATTATTTTTATAGATTTTCTTTTTTTTTCGGGAATATAATTTCGTATTTATTAATTGTATTGCTGTTTTAAGTATAGATTCTCATTTGATTATCAAAACAACAAGAACAGAGAGAAAAACTAGTTGTTTCAAACCCCTAGAATTATTTTAGCTTCACTATATTAAGTGTGTTTTATGCTTTACCATAGATTTTAATGTATACCATACAAAAATGACTTTTATAAAACGTTTTTTTAAGTTTGTCTCTGTTGCAGCTACAAACTACATCAGTTTAGGCTTTGATTTTACTTCAAAAGTGGTTTTAAAAGCAGTAAATTATCCCAATATTTAGTTCACGAACTGAACCTGGAAATGTGACGTACAGAAAGAGTAAATACATCTTTTGTATTTTTGTGCCTTCTATACTTTTCACGAAATAAAGGGGTACCAGTTGGCCTAGTGGTTAGCAAGCTCGTTTTGTGGGCGCGTAGTCCCAGGTTCAAAATCAGTGGAAGTCCATTGACGGGAGTGGTTCGGAGCCCACTTTAATAATAATAGTTGTGTTTTCTTTAGAAGTTTGGAAACTCATTGAGAACGTTATTAAGGAATTTGCATTTTCCAGTCGTGAACATCGATTTGTGAACCGGTTGTCCTACAGCACCAAGCACAGAGAGACAGAAATCTCTGTCACATAACACATATTATTTAACAAAAAAAGCTAAGTTAAACTTCACAAATATTGAAATTGCGACCTACGGGCTTTCTTGACGTGTAGTAGATATCAATAACATCGAAGCTTGTGGCGAAGTCGTGTAATCCAGGTACCGTGGAGGCAAGAGAGGTTGGTGGAGAGAGGCGTTGAACCCTAATTCTTCCTCGGATGCAAACCCGAACTGGTTCGGAACTCACGTTAACAGTAGGTCCCATCCTTAGATTAGAAGGAAAATTCAGTATCTATGTTACATTTGTCAGCACCCATTATATATTTTTATGCTGGGAAAGTAAAATCTGAGTTTTATATGCGCACGTTCGCATCATGGTGGAGCCTAAACAGACACTGCTTCAGCATTCATGATAACCCTTCGTTAAGTCTACATTATTTTCACACAGAGAGGACATGGTTGTTTAATATTGTCAGTTCAACACACTGGTTTTTAAGTTGAAATTTACAAATGGACGTTGTACATTTTATTATTATTTTTTATTACTTTTAAATTTCTCTATATACGCAAAGGAATTTGTGTCACGAAATCCAAACGATTAATTACTTGACTTAATAATTCGCGAGAAATAGAAATGAAAGGCTAAAATTGTAAGTGTTGGACACTGAACATCTGGGGTCTGAGCCAAACATGCCTAAAGCCCATAAACGAATTTAATTCAGTACTGAGCAATTGTGAAGGATACGTTACGAAAGTTAGGAAGAAAAGTATTTTTTTTTTTTCTTTTTGTTAATTTTCCATGCTCTGGTAAGTCTTGAACAGCTGTTTCAGTCCTATATATATACACCCCATCCTTCATATATAGCAGATTTTCCTTAAAACCCGTTCGTGACCCTAAATAAAGATACTTCTCGTATTCAAATTCCACAAAACTTGTAGACCAGTGCTTCTCAAACTTTTGTAGCTCGCGGCACATGGTTTAATCATGTATGATATTCCGGCACACCTGTGCATATATATAAGTTCATATTTCCCTCTCTGCTTTATAAAACTAACGTAAGGATTGACGTAATCAGTTAACTTATTCCAGCTGACGATGTACTTCTTTCTTGTGTTTTAATAGATAACGTTGTCAGAGATGTTTAAACAAGTTCAAATTTTCTCTATTACCATTTTAGTACAATTATTTTTTTTTAAGGAAGTCACTGATAAGTACCAATTAACAAAAAAAAAAAGTTGTTTCTTCTCGCGGCATAGTCATGCACATGTATCGGCACATTAGCGTGTCGGGGTACACCTTTTTGAGAATCACTGTGTCGACTGATTTCTGTTGTAATAATAACACCATGATAAGTATAGGAATTGAGCGAATAATTGTAAGCAGTAATTTGTGTGAAGAGAGTAGTGTTAATAATGTCAATGCCTGTTGAGCAACTCCAGAGCTGATTAGATTTCGTATTCGTAATTTATAGTAATTTATTTATTATTGTAATTTATTGTCAACAGTTTTCTATTTGTAGTATTGTACTTAAAAGGAAGAAGTACGGTTTTAGCAAATATACCCGTATTGGGTAACTTACGTTAAAGTATATTTCGTACATAAATAATCCTTGCGCGGCGAGGTTTGAAATATGGTTCACTTACTTGCGGTGAATTCCACGAAAGATCGCAGGTGTGTAGGAGTTAGTTTAACAACTTTCCAAGGCTTAACGTGCCGCATTCGTTTTCAAGAATCAGAATAAGATGGCAACCATTTTGAATTAGCTGGTGAGTTGAGAATATTGGGATGGTGTCGGTTTCCTTTCATTTCTCTATGGTGTCGGTTTCCCGTTTTATGAGCACATCGAATCAATGTTCCTATTTGAATTTATTTAAGCCTTTTTTGATATCTTTGTCTCAGGTCGGGATGGGTTAGGTAGAGGATGGCGGAAAGTATCGGCCAGGGTGTTTCTTAGGTACCTTCCCGACATTTGTCTGGCGACACTGAGGAAAACGCTGGAAAATCTCAGGCAAGTTGGTCGACTGCGGGGTTCGAATCTGCGTACCTACCCATTGTCGATCCGAAGTTCGCGATGTTATCGCCTGGACCACAAGGACTGGGTCAATGTTCCTATCTCATTATGGTCACCCACCTTTACATCCTGATTCAGTGATTCTTTTGAAAATGTATGTTCGT
The DNA here is from genome assembly GCA_022664845.1 of Lepisma saccharinum. Taxonomy (NCBI): domain Eukaryota; kingdom Metazoa; phylum Arthropoda; class Insecta; order Zygentoma; family Lepismatidae; genus Lepisma; species Lepisma saccharinum. The sequence continues at coordinate 19,902 of JAGDQP010016279.1, read as the reverse complement.
GTTTAGTTGGAAGGGTTTCAAATTTCTACCACTGTGAGCTTTCCTGGAATTCGTGCTAGGTAAATGAATCGTATTTCTTAATGCTTGTCTTTTGTGTTTTATTATGACCGTGTAGTATTTCGGAGAAGAAGACGGGATACTGAATTCTAACTCAGCTCTGGTAAAGTGTCCTGGGGTGTTGTAGAAAGTATTGTTAAACATCAGTACTTAAATGAATTAGAATGTGATATTCAGTATTTAACCATTGTAAAGTCGCATTTTTTTTAACTTGAGGTAAATTTTGAAACACTAAAATCTTTTTGTTAATGAATTGTGACAGTTGAATAAACATTTAACTAGTGTTGTTGTATTTTAAGTTAAGATATAGTGTTTCAAATATTTTTGTTAACTAGTATGGAGTGTAATTTAAAGGTATTTGTTTGTGATATTGCATAAGACTGCTAGTTAATATTATTGCCTTAATCACGTATTGTTCCTGAAGGAAAGAGAAAAGCATTTCGTAAGCCTCTGTGTGAGGAAGAATGTTTACGAAGAGTTTTGTTCATGCTTCTAGCATTAAATACACAGAATGCATATTGAGTTCTTATAGAAAAATAAAAGATAGACTATTTGAAATAACAAAGACAGTTTAAGACATAAACATGTCAGTATTTAGTTGGATAATTCCAGAATGATTGCTTGGATCCAGTCTATATGGAGTCAATAAATGTTTTTTTTTTCTTCTGAAAACAAACAAGGAATGTCCAGTTTATTTTTTTCATGTGTTTGTGTGCGTGTGTGTATCTCAAAGTGTTGTGCTCAGGAGTATTCATTTCCTTTAGAAAATATCGAAGCAACTTAAATGTTGCTTTGATGGTATTAGTTATAACTAGGGCTCGGATTTCCAGACCTAAAAACTTCGGAAATATGCATGCATTAATGTCATCAAATGATGCAAAATATGACGTAAGAATATTGTTAAATGTTAACAAAATTTGCATTTTATTAAACAGTTTACAAAATCATTATTTTAAATGTATATGCTTTTGTGCATTGAACAACACATTTCTGACTCTTTAACAACACATTTCTGGTACATCTCGTTACCTCCCTTCACTTCATTGCAATATATTTCTCAGGAAAAGCAAAATGGTAAGGCTAAACCAAAAAATAGACTTTTCTCGCAGTGTTTTGCATGCTAGCCGCTCTGAGGTGCACTCAGTCTCCTATCAAATCGAGTATCAGAGAGTGTCCGTGGTATTCTTGGGCACCTTAGGTAGGTAAAGGCGGTCGAGCGTGGGACTGACCACTCCATCTTATTTCGTACCATAGATCGAGAATATGTGGAGCGCTACCTCAACGGCGCGTGCGTATTGCACACGGAATAGTTTTAATTTTTTTTTTACCGTACTTTTGGCCAAAATTGGACTTAAAACCATTGTCAAACATACCTTTATACTGTGATCAACAAAAGCACCCCATGGCTTTCATCGAAACGTGTTTAAATAAAAATAAATATCGAAAGAAAAAAACTTTTCGTGTATACTTTCTTTTTAAAATCACATTAGAAAGTAAAAATGTAATTTCGTTGCCTAAAGACTAGACAGTCTTTAGTTCAGATAAGAGATACAAGAACATTGTACGATTTTTCAAAATCAAGAAGCTTCGGATTTAGAACCCTTAGATGTGGTATTGAATGAAAATCATCAAATGATTTTGAATTTCGGAATTCAGAACCAAATTGAGCGACATTCGGAACTCTCCGGTATGGAATTTCACGAAAATCGGGATGATACTTTTCCGAGTTTCCGCTGGTGCCATATTTTTTTACCAACCTCCAGATGTGGAATTGCCACGAAAATCGGACAAGTATTAAACTCCTAGGGTGCCGCACTCGGCGATGTACCCACATGGTGTATCACATTCGTATACTTCGCGGTTGAATTTGTAAGAACACATAATTCACTTAGGCAGGAGAAAGTATGAGATATATAAATTCGAGCCCCAGTAACAACTACTTTCTTGAAAATATTTCCTTTTTAAGTTTTAAAGATCTTGTGATGATGGTTTCTAGAAGATGATGAAATATATTAAAACACAGCTTAGCATAGGTTCAATCAAAACTATGCACGGAAGTAGTAGCACCTACAGATAGGAGACCTAGGTTCGCTTCCCAATCTGTAGCAGTAGTTACGGTTATTTTATTTGCCTTCAACTACGGTCTTCATATAGTAAGTATCCCGTACCAACACCAGTATGCATTAAAGACTTGAGTTCCTTCGCAAACACAGAAGAATATAATTGTCATCGTTTGTACGAATTCGGTGAAACTCTACTAGTGACGTACAAGACCACATGACCTACACGCTCGTGCGCGATGTGTGTATTTGATTTGTAGTACTATCATAGACCTCATAATAGATAGACTTAGCACGCTTCCCCATTTCTGGCTGCGCTAAAACTGATGGATTTTTGTTCAGAGCACGTGATTTTGAATCCATCCGCTAGGTAGCTCTGCCATAGACGTCATATTCTAAGGTCTATGGCAGAGCTACCAAGCGGATGGATTCGAAATCTCGTGCTCTGAACAAAAATCCATCAGTTTTAGCGCAGCCAGAAATGGGGAAGAATTATAAGTCTATCTATTATGAGGTCTATGGCACTATAGATGAATCCATAACTTTAATACTTTATCCTCTGATGACAATTCGAGCCACATTACTCTGATATGAGGTGTTTCGTTTCAAAATATATTAATCTCTACTTTTATATAAACAGTTTTTGTGATGTAGAAAAACAGAGAGAGGAAAAAAAGCACTCAGTAGTAGCAGAGTTCTTGTAAAGTGTTTTGTAGAAGACAATGCAAATTTGCGAACACTTTTTGTTTTTAGTGTGCATGCACATGAATCTATCGTAGAAGCATGAATGTGTTAGGTTTTGTTGTGTTGTTATTATTATTTATGATGATTGATAGATTTTAATGGAGTAGTTAAGTGATGACGTCAGGTTCGCATCCTTTTTTGGAAAATGATTTCTAAGGCACACAAGATCAGAAGTTGTTTCCGATTTGTATGAGTTATCCACGTGTAAATGCAGATTATCTGAAGAACTTCAATTCACGTTAATCTCTGGTGCTTTATTAATTAGCTTTTGATTAGGGATGGCAATATTTTCCGGGAAATTGAGAACGGAGACGGGAAAGTTTTCCGGAAGACTGCTTGCTACGTGGCCAACTGATCTAGTTTTCGGTATGAATCGTCCCGGTATCCATAACCAGTGAAGGCAACCCAGTTTCGATTTTGACCCAGTATCGTGGTGCCACTTTGAGAGCGATTTGAATTGCAGACTCCAGTCTCTAAAGCCATATATGAAAACGGTGATTAGGACCCGTAGCGCTGACCACGTGACAGCCTGTTTGGACGAATGGAACCTACCAGGCCAAGACCCTGTATGGGCTGTGGTCATACCAAGATATTTACTTTAAATCAGGATCAACTGCGGATATAAGCTTAGTGTTTATCCATGGACTTGGGTAGGGACATATTGAGGGAAGGGGGGGGGGGTCCGAATCCTCCCCAAAAATGCCGAGTTCTATGCAGAATTAGTATAATTTTAGACGAAATTATGTATATTTAATATACATTTTAGACCCCCCCCCCCCCCCGGAAGCCCGTCGACCCCTCCCAAAACCCAACTTCTAGATACGTGCCTGGACTTGGGACATAATACTTATCCAATAAGTGTTTGGATACAGCCTTATATTTACAATTACGAAATCCTCACTGCCAATAATAACATTATTGAATTACGAATCAGGCTAAATAAAGTCCTAGAAGCCTCTATTTATGTGCATTCATATGTAAAAAAAATCGACGTAAAACGAAACAGTTAAAGAGTGAAAATGACTGGTTGGAAACAGATATGGCAACGATGCTCTCACATAACATCAGGCTTAGCTACTCCTTATGTAGTCGGTCTTTGTCTATGTATATATGTGTGTATGCTGTGTTGTGGAATTGAGTTTTTATTGATAAAACTACAATGGGTTAGTTTTTTTAAAAAAAAAAAAATAATTATTGTACTATTGTATGTGAATCATTGTTTTTTATTAATGGTTGAATTAACTTAAAAATCAAGTATGAATTTTATGTGTGGATATCCAACTCATTGAATTATAACGTGACGCAGATAGATCTTCCATCCTCTCAGTGCAATACAATTAATTGTATGTGTTTGCATGTGAATAAAATAGTTTCTCGTTTTCCCATTACCTGGCTTGTTTATTGGGAGTCTTAACGTAACCTGTGCTTGCTCCTTTTTATTTCCGATCTGCATCATTTCGCTTTCCTTCAGCTAACTTCACTCAAGCAGACTAATAAAGCATTGCATGTAATGCATAACTTGTTTATGGAATTGTCTGGTCTAGATGGGATCCTGTCTCCATCTTAAAATGTCGGGACACGTACTACCTAATTTACATGTTTATTTTTACATTCTTAAAGGTTTTGTTAATTGAATTTACTACCCTGTGTAGTCCTTCATCGACTATTCAAATATGCATACACCTTAAGGTTAGTGTAAAATAATGATATATAGCGCTAGATGGCAGCACTAACTCCGTAATTGTAATGTTGCTCCTACAAATTCAAACCTGAAGAGTTCAAACTTACAAAAAAGACAGTTTACAACCATTCAAGAGTTCAATCCGTTGATTGTTGAAAGAGCTTATTGTTAAAAGTTTGGATATTCACAACAACAATCAAGCGATTTCAACAATGAACAAAAAGAAAAAATTGTTATGGATTCAACTCTTGAAATAATTATGATTTTTTTTCTCTGAAAGTTTGAACTCTAGGTTTGAATTTGTAGGAGCAGCACTGCAATCCTTGTAACGATTAGACATATACGGAGGTAGTGCTGCCATCTTTTGTTTGAGATTGTTGCTTTAATCTAACCTTAATGAAATGATTCGAAGTGTATACCCAAGTTATACCACTGGCATTTCATGAATACCAGATTATGAACATGGTCTGACTATAAGAAAAAAGCAGTAGAATATAGGATTATACGAGCACATAGTGAGGAATAATTACAGGGCAATTCCCATGTTATTAAATAAGGTAACTCAGCCATAGCTTTAAATATCAGGGAATCGTTTAACTATATTAAAATCAGAAGATATATTGAATGGTTATGCATGACGTATGGATTCTTCTACTTCTGAAAAAAGTAGAGAACTTAAATGTGAGACGCGTGAGTTCGATCCCAGTGACCAACAATCCTGACTGAGGTTTCACACCAGGCAAATGCCGGGATGGAACCTTCAATATAGGTCCTGACCGATACCTTCCTGAATCCTTCCCCCTCCCCTATTCCGGCCTGAGCCTTAGATGCCTAAAGGCAATAAATAAATAAAAAATGAAACGCAAAATTGCAGTTCATTAGGGTCAGTAAAAAAGTGAATTTGTAGGTAGATTTTCCATAATAATAATTTATTCTTTAATGTCAGATTATTAACGTTCGATAAACAGTCAACATTAAAAGTCTACAATAAATGTAACAAAATAGTCCCATGCTTGTTTGTTCCTCGGAGCGTTCATTTAGGATTAAGTTTACACTAGGCACAAGGTAGTATTATCATAGACCTCATAATAGATAGACTTATCACGCTTCCCCATTTCTGACTGCGCTAAAACTAATGGATTTTTGTTCAGAGCACGTGATTTTGAATCCATCTGCTAGGTAGCTCTGCCATAGATCTCAAAATTGGAATATTACGTCTATAGCAGAGCTACCTAGCGGATGGATTCAAAATCACGTGCTCTGAACAAAAAATCCATTAGTTTTAGCGCAGCCAGAAATGGGGAGGTGTACTAAGTCTATCTATTATGAGGTCTATGGTAATACACTACACGTTTGGCGTAATAAATGCACAATATAGTTTGTATTTAGGACTGTCAATAAAACCTCTCTAATAAACAAACATGTTAATATGATCCAGGTGGTTGTTTAGACCGTGAGAATAGCCATCGCGTAGAAACAAAACATCAATTTACACCTTATCTATGGTTTTTTGAGATTATCTCGGAATTTAACGGTCTCCAAGTGGCCTAATTTCATATGTACGCGCACATGTAGAAATGGTAAGCAATGTTTTTTAACCTGGTACCGAAGTTATATAAACCTCGTTGAAGAAAATCTGATATTTGATTAAAACAGAGATTTTAAACAAACAAACAAGCAAGCATAAATGAATTTTGAAATAGACCGATTCCAGCCGACCTGGTAGCCGTGTGGGTTACGGCGCTAAGCCAGCGACTCCAAGGTCCCGGGTTCGAATCCTGGCTGGGGCATGGATGTTTGTGATTGTGGAGGGGCCGAAGTCAGAAGTTACTAGAATAGTCCATAGAAAATGGTTAAAAACCTATTCCAGTTCTTAAACAAAAATCGAAAGAAGGGAATTTAAAAAGGCTTGTTTTATGCCTATCCTTAGTACGTATATTAGAATTCTCCAAACATAAGTTTTTCAAGTAGTACGGGTTTGAAAGTCATTCGCAAAGAAATGTTTGAAACTTTTTAAAAAAATACTTAACTGTAGAGGCAAACAGACGCGAATTTTCAGTGTTATTTTGTCATAATGTCGAAGAGTATAAAAGTATACCTTGTACTCAAACATTACATACGAACAACTATTATTATTTGACGAAGTTTTCACATTTTTTTTTTTTTTTTTTAAAAAAAAAGCTTGTACCGCCTGTGAATTGTTACTATCTTTGATTGCAGCTAAAAGTTCTATAATCGGTAAGGGATAGTATTTTTTTTTTCGGACAAATCTCGTTTCTGTGTACTATTTCTTCTAAATTTAACCACACACATACATTGGATTAAAAAAGCGAATAGTAAAATAAACTCATACCGAGCGGCCATGGCTCTATGATAGAACGTTAGCTTAGCTTTCGGAACTTCCTGGGATCAATCCCAGCGACCGACCATCCCAACTGAGTTTTTTCTTTTTTCAGTCACACCAGGTAAATGCAGGGATGGTACCTACAAAATAGGCCCTGGTCGTCTACCTTTCATAATCCTTTGCCCCCACTCTACCCCGGCCTGAACCTCAAATGCCTAAAGGCCTTAAATTCAAGTAAAAGACTCGTCTTGATTACGAACAATTCTGTCACACTTATAACATTCACGAAGTTCAAACTAACAAAGTGTAAGCCAAAATAACCCCCACATTACTCGTATATGACGGCACCATTTCGTAACAAATTAAAGCTCCGGATGGTGTTTAAAAGTCGTGGATATGTCCTTACTGCGGCTCATCGGAGGGACAGAAAAACCCGCTGCAGGCGCCTCTATGAACGCCATCTGTCCGGGGCAAGTGGAAGTTTGTAGACACTCACGATGAAGCATGGATTTATCTAGCCGATTGTGGCAAAATTCGAACCGTAACGTACACCCCCAGCGATGCAAAAACCCGTCCTGACTTAATCCGCCAGTGCAAAGCAAGTTTCTCGGAAGGGCTTTATGGTTGTTACGGTATACTGCTATGAAGGCAAGTTAACGATTCGCCGAGTGCCTAACAACTGCAAGATCAACTCCGCATTTTATCAGCAACATATTCTCACACCAATTTAGACAGAAGATCTACCCCGTTTGTATGGAAATGCAGTAAATCAAGTCCGTGTGCATATGGATAAGGCCTCATCGCATACGTCGCGTTCTACCCAGCGATTTCTGCAACAGATGGCGACAGACACCGGCATCCAGGCTATTCCCTTCCAGGACATACCAGTGAAGTCACCTGATGCGAGTCCCATGGATTTGTGCGGGTTTGGCCTATTGAAAAGAGCACTTGCATCTCGTCATGTCACCACTGTCCGTGGCCTCTGGAAAGCCTGCCAGGAGGAGTGGCTCAAGATTCCCCTTCCTGTACTTCAACGGAGCCTCCTACAATGGAAGTTACGGTGCAGGGCTATTGTCAGGAGACATGGTGCTCACATTGAAGGCAACTGATGGTGGTCCCGTGGTTTTTCATAAGGTAGGTGAGACGCCAAAATCGGACACACACAGACGGATCAACCTTCTGGAGAGCCCGTTTCTTTTTTTACTCAGAAGCCGACGATCCACTGTTCCACGGTACGAACTTGCAAACGTTGATCTCGAAACTAAATACAATCTGCATATTACGTAACAAGCCAGTAGCCGCTCGTGCAAGATAGCGGTCTCCCTGCTAACTTTGAGTGTGATACTCTCTATTTGGGATCCGTAAGCGTGGTGTCTGCTTTGATTAAGTTCTACATTTCATTTATCGTTACCACATCGCAGGTCTTTAGCACCTGATAGCTTATTCACACACTTCCTTCGTAATGCCGTTAGCTCTCTCCCAACCTTTCTGGAAAGAAGGCATTTTTTCAGTGCTCTGGAAAAAAGCTAGTAACACTTCCATACATAAATAGGAAACAAAAGATAGCCATGTGTTCATTCATGTAGGTGAATTTCTTGACTATGTCCACTATCAATTATATGTGGAAAGAATAATAAGAGGTCGGGTCTATAAATTTATAGCTCTTTACATCTTTTCTGTTGAGTAGGGAGTTTTTTACCCGACAAGTCTTGCCTAACCAATTTCATCTGTGCTACTGACTGCTGCCATCCAACTTATCTTCAAGAATTTTCAATTAGATGTGTTATGCTTTTTCATATCTAAAGTCGTTAATCTAGTAGTCACCTACCTTATCTATAAATGATCAACTAGTTTTCGTTTTGATGATAAACTACTTCGGCTGGTAGAAAACTTCATGATAAACTACTTCGGCTGGTAGAAAACTTCATGATAACTACTTCGGCTGATAGAAAACTTCATGATAAACTACTTCGACTGGTAGAAAACTACCTTGAAAGTAGGCAACAACGTGTAATAATCTCTTGTGTCTTCTTCGAATTCCATTATTCTCTCTGGTGTTCCTCAAGGGAGTGTACTAGGACCGTTATTATTTTTATTATGTATCGATAACACTATCCATACTTTTTTTAGACTCCTCAAGTAGTATTCTTCTATTCATCGACAATTTAATCGTTTATAAACAATTCTCAACTCCGCATGATGCCAATAGGTCTTGAATATAACATATCGACACTCGTTAGCTGGTGCTATATGTGAAAGTTTAATATAAACCCTCAAAACTGTGCAGCTCTCATTAAAAAGAAAACGTAACTTATAACTTTTACACCATTAAGTGTAAATGTAAACGTTTTCCTTGTTTCAAGCATCTTTGTGTTGGAAACCGTTCTCTTTTGCTGAACATATTACCGCAATCACTCGAGGTACCATTTTACAGATTTGAAATCTGGTTGCACATATTATATAAACCCTATACTTCACCTAATATTGACTGCTGCAACCCATTATGGTCCGCGGCATGTCCCACGCATCTCATTATGTTCCATTCGCAGTATTTCGACGTAGAATACTTTAATGATGTCAGCTTTTCTTATAAAGCTATCATGAAAATAATGAAATAAAAGCACATAACATTCGTTATGTCCTTGGATGTATTTTTCTTACATAAAATTGTTAATGGCTATGCTCAGTGCAACACTTGCACACACATACACCTAGGAAAAAAAATCGAGGGTCGCTCATAAACAAACTACGTACAAAATACAACGATGTTCCAGAAACAGTTGATGTTTTTGCCTCTGAAAGTACCTATAGGGCTCAGGTAAATAAATTGCACGTGTAAATATATTTGACGTCTTGCAGGATCATATCCACACATAAATACTTAAGTATCGGTAATTTATTGGAAAACCGTAGCTTGAATATCAACTTAAAATCTTTACTATTTGCAGGCGAGAATGTGTTGATTCAAGCGATGAAAAAGAGGCTTTGATTCAGAGATAATCCAGCGAGTACGTTATTTTTTTTGTAAAAGTACTCTTTGTACTTAATACAGCATATTGTTGTGCCTAATAATCGAATATGATGTGTATTTCCGTAATAAAATTTGTTTTACAGGACATGTTATAAATGATTTGTAGATAATACATAATCTGATACGATATAAGCGTTTCTTGTTAGTTGTACAGTCTTTTATGAGCTGATATTGGTTGGAATTGAATTAGGCATCTCAGGCTCAGGCCGGGATAGTGTGGGGAAGAGGATGTTGGAAGGTAGTCGGTCATGGCTTAGTAAATAGGTACCTTCCCATCATTTGCCTGGTGTGACTGATGGAGGAGGTTAATTACTATGTTGAAATATGTGCCAACGGCTCTACATAGCTCCACACAGTTAAAAAACAAAATACGTAAATTCGTAATTAGACGTAATTAATGTTTTTGACACCTGACGTATAATAATAGTAGATACACGCGGTGTACACAACGGTACCTGTCTACTTGCAGCTATACAAGGTCAGGTTCGACGCTGCAACTGAACTACCTGGCAGCTGCAATACGATCATGATCTCATCTCAGGGCCACGGTGGCTCAGTTGGTAGAGCGCTCACCTCTAGTGCTAGGGGTCGTCGGATCGATCCCTGCTCATGCCATGTGGGCTTTGTGGTGGACAAACACCGTGTGCGTGGGTTTTCTCGCGGTTCTCCCACTTCCTTCATTCCACCAATTCATCCCATCATCATCCATACGGTCTGAGCCATAGTTGCCTAAAGGCCTTAAAATAAATTCAAATTCAAATGATCTCATCTCAAAACCTTGCAAAACGTAAGACTCATCTGTTGCAAGGAACTCATATTAAGATGTACAAAGCGATGCTGAACGTGAAACAATAAATTACAAGTGACAAATACTACTTCACAAACAATATTAAAGTAGGTATATTTTAACCTTTGTGGCGGCAATACTGTCCACTGAATATTAACAAGTAGATAACGATCGATTTCGCGATAAAATCTATCCGGATCATCAGGTGTAACGAAAGGTAATGTTAGGGAAAGAGGACGTGCGTGTTGATAGCTTGAAATGTTATATAGAGAAGAAAAGTAACTGGAATGTTGTGAACATATAAAGGTGTACTACTCTCACGCTCTTACGATACATATAATAATCAAACTTCGCACATACAGGTAATTTGGGAATATGTTTACTAAACCTTTTAAACCAATATCATCTCAAGAATTTTACGGCTGGATAAGATACTATCGTGGAATTAACAATTGTGACCTGTGTAACCGTGTAATATCGTTTGTGACTGTGGTTTCACAATCTTAAAGGTTACTGTGTCTCGGTAGAAGGAGCGCACACTGCGAGAGCAAAGCAGATTGAATGAACTGGATTGATATTTGCTAGTATTTATCAGGATAAGATTCATATAAAAACACTTCTGCTGGAAGGATCCTACTAGAATCCAGACAATAGTTTTTATTCCAATACAAGATGAGAAGAATACACTTTTCCACAACACTGTAATACTTGAGATGATAGATTTGAATCGTCCAATATTAGTATCGTTTAACAAGTATTTATACTATGCCAAAAACGTAATAAAAGATATACTCATTCCATTGTAACGATGTTTGGTTTTCTTTTTTGTACGAATTCTCAGTACGTGTACGCCTTAATCTTCACTCACGAACTTACAACCTTATGGAGACGCTACTGGATACTGTCCGCATTCTGTCTAGACCTTTCTTCCTGCAACTGACTTTACCATTAGAGTGCAGAAGATACGCATCCTTAATATAGTAACAATTTCTCCCTGCATGAGCAACTTCCTTCCTTCTATGTTACTCGTTGGTAAGCTCTTTGAAGTGATTAGTGTGCCCCAATCCACGACTTACATACGTAGTGGCGCTACTACTAACCAACGCGACCTCACTAGAGCTGACGAAAAATTATATCCCAGGCGCTAACAGCAGCCAGTGGATAGTTCGCTAACTTCACAGCTGTAGAATACCAAAACTAGGTAATATGAGCATATAGAGGGTTATTCCTATCCTCTGTTTCCTCTGACTGTTCGACACCAACTCTCTCACTACTACACAGTCGATGCAATAACTTAAGGCGTGTGGCGAACTTCAGAGCATAATATCTTTATCAGATTTTAATTGAATTCGAAAGTTCTAAGTGTGAATCAGCACAAAACATTATCTTTTATTAGTAAACCAAAATTATTAACACAGTTCTTCCTTATAATTAGTTTTTTAATGCTAACTTTTCACCATGTGTGTTCGTCCCCTCTAGCGGCCTTCTGAATAAGTTTATTTTCTGCCGCTTGAGCATTATTAAAAGCAAAATGAACATATTATTTATACTCAATGATTGGCGTAAATATTCACTTCTTGTGACGCTAATCTAGAACCTTTATCCTCTTAATATCTTTTTAAAACAAATATAGATAACATATACAAAATGAGCAAACGCACAGAATATAAAAAGTTTATCGCGTGCCCTGTTCTTCATGTACAGGCGCTCCCTGTCACACCTGTCACTGCAAGTTTCATCCGTACTAAGAACACATAGCAAGTGTTGTTGTCTTCGTAGGTTCGACCAATATTACCAATGGCAAAAAGCATAAGAAACAACTCATACATTACGTAGCGTAAGAACAAGAAAATGATTTCATTTGGATCAACCGAGACCCCACAATATCAGTAACAAGTTAAACTTCCAAGGCTTTAAAAAATGGAGCGTTGTTAGATGAACAGTGTAACATTTTGTAAAAAGATAAATAACAGCATTGCAACTGCTATACATGAATGAAACAGTGCAATTCAGATGGGTGTGGGTTTCGTTGCCACATGATGTGTATGTCAATGAAACGTGTTGCAACGCTCAAGGCGACGATCTGCGTATTTGTTCTCGTGTTGAAAATATTGTGGGCGATTTTTTTTTCGCTATTCGTCCTCTAAAGGTTAAGTTTTCACGTCTGTAATCAAACAGACATAAAATGCATTTAATTACTGTACCATTGATTTCCAAATTTATCTCTCTCTCTCTCTGAATGTGTGTGGATTTTTCTTTTTCTGAAATATATAAGGGCGAGTCAACTGAAAATGAGTCAAGAATAAAAATATTATTTCTATGTTTTTCAAAGGAACCATTGTGGCATTTCTCAAACTTACTAACGGTTGACAATTCCAGAATGCTTCAATTAATTTATTTTAAAAACATAGTAATATTTTTGGACATAATTGTGTTGACTCGCCCTTATATATGCAAAGGTAACGGAACTAGAACAGAAGTATGACAGGTGATAATTAACAGTATTTTCAGAAAAAAAAAAATAGTACATACGAGTTCTACTTGCTCTCTTTCGAAATTTAACACCGTTTCTCTAGAAAATTAAAACATTTTTAGGAACTTGTTCTAACCTTCCATCCTGATTTCTAAACCACATTAACGAAGAACGTTAATTCGAGCCTAAATAAACAGATAATGGAAAAAAAAATTAGCAAGTAATGTTTTAGTAGAACACTGTTATGTTACAGGACCAAAGTTCATGCGCATAAACTTGGAGACATATCACCAATGTCAAGAGGTTGGTTCCTGAGGTGTAAGTATTTCCGCTCTGCGTTTGCTATTGGGGAGGACTACTACTGCACAAACGTTACTGTGATTCGATTGCTCACATTTGACGTTTCGCACAGCGTGAAGCACTATAAATAGCACCGAAGTGTGTTGTTGTGTTTCGTCTTCACACACTGGAGTATACAATAACTTCTTTCTTCTGTGTTTTGTCTCGCTTACGTATAAGAAGTAGTAAATGTTATACAATTTATGAATAACAGTTTTTTTAAAGGAAAATATTATCTTTTTTTTTCCCCTATTTATTTGTTTTTTAAAAATTGCATTGAAACAAAACCCACTGTAACAATTATTGAACTGGCAGCAATCTAATAAGGAAATCGAATTATAATTGCTTTTATTGAAACGGGATGAACTAGCTTGCAGATGTTCTGTCAAGAGTAAGAAGTTACTTTATAGTAGAAGTGCTAATAATTCACGGAAATAAAAAGTGGCTAGCTTTCGCTTGTATAAGACGTGGTCACGAAATGAAGCGAAAAATTAAATTAAAAATTCGAGAGAGGAATGGTAACATGTGGAGCGGCTAGGCTGCCATATTCATTTAAATAAATACTTTAAATATACTGTACATGGTATAAAAATAAAAGAATTTATGATAAAGATTAAAAAATAAAAATAATACATTAGTAGAAGTATAAAATAAAGATAGCACAAAATAGGGAGAAAATATGTGTTAAATGAAAGAAAGTACATACCATATAAACGTAGAATGAAAATTTAGTCTGTTTGCAAAACTGGGTATCTCCAAAAAAAATGAAAATTCTCTTTTCATAGCCCATTATATTCATTCACTGTAACAAGCTGTATCAACGTTTAAGTTCCAAATGGATGACTCATATATACGAGTATAGTCGCGTTGAAGGCAGTGTATTAGACTTCTATAACTTATGCTGGAAAACGATGGTATAATGTATGGGAAAAAGTAATGCCAGATAAGCGATTAGGGAAAACTGCTGAAGGAAAAAATATTTGTTTAACGTTTTGATCAATGCTGCTTCAGTTCGTAAGACTAGCACTGGTAAACACTGGTATAAAGTAAAAAAAAAAAAGTTAGCAGAAAAGACTAGCAAGTAGTTCAGAGAATTGCTCTTGTTTATAGAATGAGAATCAGATATAGGATCTAACATCTCTTCCTCACGATCCTTTTTCTCATAGAACTCAATTTCTAAGATGGTAAATTCGTACCGAAGGAAGCAATAAGGACTTTATGTTACGTTACGTTACACAATACAGCTGTGTTCTAAGGTAGTTTAGCTGCAGTAAATCTCGTCACATTACAAAAATACTTTACTCGAAATGGTCTGAACCTTGCCAGAGAAAGTATAACGACTTATCTGCAGTTTCTCAACACGTTATAGCCAGCGGCTATATTCTGGTATGGCACAGTTGACAGGACCAACCTAACAACAGAGTACTGTTCTTTGGAAGATGACTTTTTAAGATCTTTGCTTTTGCAAGAGATTGAGATGGAAAGTAAGTGAATACTGTTCCACCATTCTGTTCTCTACGCTAACCCGGCCTGGGCCAGTTTTCTAAAGGACATAAATAAATTCAAACGAAGATATACTGACTATTCACCCTTTTCCGCTATACTGCAACATTTGAAACCCAGTCAAGAAAGAAAAAAGGAAAGTGTCCTTGAAAGTCAGATGTGTCAAATAGTGTATCCAGCGTGGATAGATTTCAGCTTAAGATATAAATAATAGCCATCGGGTGCCAGATCAGGTGAGTGCTTTGGATTAGCAAGCAGTTGATAGCCACACTCGGCGCCACTTACCGTGATGATTGCGCAGTGTGACCTTAGCGCGTGAGCAAACGTAGCCGCGAATAGGTGGAGATATTCTCACGTTCAAAATCGTAACCAAAATTCGGTCTGTAGACATGACTGTAATGTTCACTCCCTCAGCTATTTGCGGAATTGTTACACGTCCATTCCCAAGTACAATTCAATCACCTTAGGGATGGTCATATCAGACTGCTTTTCTGAACGAACGTGAAACGGCAATTGTACTCTACGTACAGCGTTTAAATTGGTCTTGCCAATATCATATAGTCGCATATAATGGAGCGGAGCAGATTCTGAACTGTTTCATTTAAGTTCGCAGGGATCTGCTTTGCGAAGTAACCTTTCACCTCAAAATACTTTTATGACCGCTGTTTGCCGAAGTACGCCTATTTCCTTAGGTTGCCACAATTACACCGGAAGCCGAAAAGACCTGAACAAAACCCAATGTTAATGCCAAGAATTATTTTTACATTTATCAAATTAGAAGTACAAACAAATAAATAAATGTTGAGAAATTCACACAAAAAGTTGTAGCTGCAGTGATCAGTAATCAAACCGAAATCAGACAGTAGCCGTCCGGCTATTGTACCAATTGAGGTATCACCATAGACCTCATAATAGATAGACTTAGCACGTCTCCCCAATTGCGCTGCGCTAAAACTAATGGGTTTTTGTTCAGAGCACGTGATTTTGAATCCATCCGCTAGGTAGCTCTGCCATAGACGTCATATTCTACTATGAGGTATATGACAGAGCTACCTAGCGGATCGATTCACAATCGCTTGCTCTGAACAAGAACACATTAGTATTAGAACGGCCAGAATTGGGGAAGCGTGTTAAGTCTATCTATTATGAGGTCTATGGTATCATCACCTCGACCAATCTTTTTGTGTGTAGAGCATCGCTTTGACCTCAGTTCAACCCGCTGTTTGCCAAGGCACTCCAGTACATGAGCAATTTTTAATTGGGAAATCATGCTATTCAAAAACAGTTAAAACTAAGGTTTTCTCTACACATTTTTCAACATGTTACCATAGACAAGGTCTTTCGTGTAAAGAATTTTGAATTAGATTTTTATTTGTGACCTTTAGGCATCTAAGGCTCGGCGTCAGGATAGGGGGAGGGGAAAGGATTCGGGAAGGTGTCGGTCGGCCAGAGCCTAAATTGAAGGTGCCATCTCGGCATTTGCCTGGTGTGAATGAGGAAAAGGAATGAGTTTTCCCTGGATAAACCTCAGTTAGGATGGTCGGAAAAAGTGTCATTCATCACCAAATGGATTACATTAAAAACAGTTAAAAAAAATAAAAATACATGTTGTTTTTGTTAAAAACATCACGCTTGTTTCCCAAAATGCACTAGAAAAAAGTAAATAACTATTTTAAATTAATTTATAACTTTAAAAATTTTATGGCAAAAATATCAAAGCGTGAGGCGCTCATAGCAAGGTCTCATATTTACTGTGTTACGTCATTTAATATTAACGTGAAACATTGTTTAGTATGGCACTTCATGCGTTTGTTTTTAATTATATTATTTGTAAAAGTTATAAATTACTTTAAAAATCGATTGTTTTTTATTTACATTTTAGTGCCTTTTTAATAAAAGCGGGATTTTTTTTTTTTTTAAAAAAAAAGGTTATTATTTAATACTAATATGTATCTTATCGAAGACAACGCATATTTATAATTACTTCCCAGATTAATATTTATTATCCTTGATGTCCACGCTCATTTACCAACATAATATTATTTTGCGTAACCATTTGTTTTTTTATTATGTAGATATAAAATTAAAAAAAAAGTTACCAGCGAAACCTACGGAACGCATATACTTACCTAACATTTAAAATTATATCTTCAGTCGTGCATACATACATTTGTACATTTCTGGACAGGCGTAAGCCATAGTGCTGTTACCGCCCATAAAATTCATTTTATCTTATCTTACATTTGTATATTCTGATAAAAGTGTTTACTAAGCTACGGAGTATCACGATGAAAGCAGTGTATGGAACTGTTATGAGCTACCTAGCTTAAAAGTGCTATCTTCTTGAAACAACTATTAAAACGATAAAAAAAAATGTTGTAAATATTAAAACTGTTAACAAAACTATTGTTATATTTATTAAAAACAAAAACACGTGTAGGACCGTGTTGTGTGTATTGTATGTTATCTTGAAATCTGTGTATCGTAAATTGAGTGTGTAGACAAGATAATGGGAGCTTGAAGCATGTGTGATTCAGATCGCATAATTATAATGTGTTGTGTCGTCATATGATAAGGAGTTCTGTCCTTAACCGAAGATTCTCGACAGCAGTAATTTCGTCAGACACTCTATCTAGCAAGGGGTGTCAACTCCAACGTCACGAGAATAGCTACCATCTTTTAAAACTTTTTACCTTTGAAAATGACAATGACAGAAATCCTGCAGAACTATACTTTTCTGCCCTAAATTTAGGTCATTCCTCCCCCTCTTACGGACACACTGCTCCTCGGCAGACCTAGAACCACAGCAGATGAATGTCTTGTCATGCCGTCGATGGCTTTATTCCAAAAGTTTCTTATCATAGCACAACGTTGCGATCAATAAATTTCTAATTTCGGGGCCAACGAAGGCAAAACGTTGTTGTGTTAGTGTTCAAAAGACCCTCAGTTTTGATTTAAAAGTTACTAGTGAAAACCGAAAGACTTTTTGATAGATATGTGAATTATTTGTCAATGCACTAACACTGTAATTTGAATTGAATTTATGTATGGCTCAGACCCGGATAGGGCAGGGGAAAAGATGCGGGAAGGAACCAGTCTAAGTTGAAGGTACTATTCCTGTATTTGCCTGGTGTGACTGGAAAACCATGAAAAAAAATCTGTCAGGATAGTCATCCGCTGGTATCAAGCCCAGGTCCTTCGGAATGCGAAGCCAAGGAAGGCTCTCTCAACTGAGCTACGGCCACTACACTGGAGTGCAAGGATCAGTGTAACAGATTTCGTTACATAAGGAAACCTAAAGCCATATCTAGCTAGAAGTTAATATAATTTCTCGGAACTACCGTCTATGATGTAACGCAACTACGTATTCTTTTGAATTAACAACAAAACATAGTTGCACGTCTTGCAATTAAGATCAAAAAACACTGAACTGCTGAACAAGACTATATTATTCGTAAAAAATTAAATTACATGTAACGTTTCGACCTTCTAGCCAAGATCCTCATCAGACATACACTGAGTCTGTACAAAAAATACACACATATAAATACATGCCCAATAATCTACCTGCTCCCTCATTGGCCGAAACAAGCAGCCAATCAGGGACGCCCGATCAAGCAGCCTCCCCATTGGCTGGAACAATCAGTCAATCAGAGACGCCATAAAACATCCCATGTTAACAAAAGAGAATCAACATGAAGCAAACATAGAAGCCCCTAACACCTCATTTAACATACATATCCCTGTGTTTGTCAACAATAATCTTCCATTCTTTATTAATGCTAAAACCTTTAGTCCAGTTCATTAAGTTCTTATCTTCTTCTTTTTCTATCCACCAGGCCTCCTTCCATTTTCTAGGCCACATACTATCTTCATATTCTAACACAATCACTTTTTCCCAGTCCACATTATGTCCTTTTTCTTTTACATGTTTGAATATAGCATTACTCTCTCTACCATATTTCACATCGCTTTTATGTTGTTTAATTCTTTCTTTCAACAATTTACCCGTCTCTCCAATATACTTCATATCACAATCCTCACAGTTAATACAATAAATGACACCTTTCTGCTCCTTCTTCCCTTTATCCTTTCCTTTACTTCTGACCAAATCCAACAACTTTCTACTACCTTTTCTGTACACTCTTACACCCTGCTTTCTTAACATCTTTTTAATAATCTCTGTGTCCTCTCCTAACCCTATAATGCCTTTCCATACCACCTCTTTTCCTTCCTCCTCTCCTTCTCTTCCTCTAGAAACCACAGATGCCTTTAAGATATCCCTTTTACTATACCCATTCTCATATAGCTGTTCCTTAAAAACGTTTACATTCTTTTCTACATTTTTGCTACAAATCCTACTAATTCTTGTCAACATATTTCTTATAAAATTTGCTTTGGTGCTTTTATCCACATTACTTTTCTTATTACAATAAATACCAGCATTGCATTCTTTTTGATACCATTGAGTTTTAAGTCTCCTCCCTTCTTTACTCATTAAAATATCAAGATAACATAAGCTACCTCCCTTCTCTATCTCCAGCTCTAACTCTATCCCTTTTTCTTTATCCTCAATGCCTTCTACAAACTCTATCAATTCTTCTTTAGAGCCTTCCCATATCCCAAAACAATCATCAACGTATCTACATAAATACTTAATCTTCCCTTTTCCCTTCTCTACCACCTTCCTCTCCCATACATTCATAATGATATCAGATAACACAGGACTAATCTTAGACCCTATACTTAAACCTTCCTTAATTCTATATATGTCATTCTTCACTTTGCAAAAACCAAAATCCCAAAATAAGTTGAGAGCTTTCCTAACTTTCTCCCATTTCCAACCTTTCACCCCTTCTTCCCCCATGGCACCCTTAACAATA